>BLKR01003695.1:0-134797 GCA_011170035.1 Teleogryllus occipitalis | reverse complement strand
CGTGGCGTGGCGTGGCGTGGCGTGGCGTGGCGTGGCGTGGCGTGGCGTGGCGTGGCGTGGCGTGGCGTGGCGTGGCGTGGCGTGGCGTGGCGTGGCCGTACGACACACGCCGTAGCGCGGCGAGCCATAACGGGGAGCCCGAAAGAGAACAAAACGCTGCGTATTCAATGTAAATGCAATCGGATGACAATGGCCAATAAGTCTATGATTTTGTTGGGAACTGAGGAACGTGAGCCGACTGGGGCAACAGGCGATCTTTACCTGTCGTCTTGTCTGACGGAAGAAGGCAATAGGACGGTCGCCAGTTACGAAGAAACAATTAACCCTAGCGATATCAAGGTACAAAAAAGGTTCCGTGTATTGGAGGGTGAAGGGACCTCCGGAACCCCAGCTTAACGTTTGATTTTATTGAAGATTGGACAAATTTTCTCCGTTAATATACACGTTTACTCATTTGAACAAAATAATTTTTCATTTTCAAATTCTTCAATTGAAAAAAATGTTTGCAACAGTATTTGAAATGAATATTAATGACAAAAGATATTTCGTTTGTACGTCTAATAAAGACCGATATATCTTTATAGCGTAGTAATGCATTAAAATATATTATACTAAGTTTTAAAATACTACAAATATTTCCAAAATTAATGCCTAATGTTCAGTTTTCTAGAGATTAGTATCAAATTCTAATCATTGTAATTCTCATAAACACATGTACTTGGGCGCCCAGGCCGGACAACATAGAAGAATTTTCCTAAGGATGAGCCAAAGTGACAGTTTGCGAAAACAAGAGAACATCACATGTAATTCAGAGAAGTATCCCTCCGCCGCGACAGCTGTTCAGCCACGCCCCTTCATAAAGTGATAATGGCTCCTGTGAAAACATCCCTATGCAGAAGTCTAAGAGTTTCGCTTAAATATATGCACGTACGCGAGTTCGGGAAATATTTAAATTTAATTACGTGTGTGGAAAATCTCTTAACATGCTCTCACTATGAAATAATAGTACTAATAGATATAATAAGAATAGTACTAATAATAGTAATAATAATATTCTTAAATTCGAAAAGAAAATAAGTAAGTTTAAATGAACATTCATATAAACAAATTTATTTAAAAGTTCAAGTTCTTTTTTTTCCATTTATTAACTTCTGTTTCGGTCATAAGGCCTTTCAAGAACACTATTATTTTCACTAACAGATGTGGGCATTTTTGGATTTTTGATCTCTATATGGTGTCTCAGTTTGTCAGATATTGTTTAATTTAGAATTCTCTTGACTTATCTTTATCAATTATTTAAAGGGAGCACAATTTATCTTTTGGAAATATATTTACTTCCGAACAGAACGGGGTTGCGATGTGCTTGGCTTATTTAATAATAAAGAAACATAAACAAGAAGCCACTATGGGCCTTCTGATAATCTACGAAAATTCGTAGTGACCCATATATGATACATAATATTATATATGATATATAATATAATATCAGAGCAGAACTTCGTTCTCCGCCCACACAAAATAGCTCTGATAATGATCTTTACGCGATCGAAAAGATCTTTGGAATAAAAATATTAATACTTGACAACACCTGCTCTCAAATTGTACGATGATCTTATAATCAAAGAATTATCAAGTTCTCTTCCTCCTCCTCTTTCAGCTCGTCCGCCTCCGCCGGTGCGTTCGCCTGGCGCCTCGCCCACGCCGAGCGTTGACCGCCGCGCCGCGCCGGCTTCGAACTCGAGACCTCGGCGCAGCAGCGCGCCCATCCGGTTGACGCCCCTTCCTCTGCGAGCGCCGCTTTTCGCCGCTCGCTATTACGCTTTTTGCGTCGCCGTTGGGTCGTATACTTCGATTTTTTTGGAGTGGCCGATTTTGTTAAAGCGCCTCCCTCGCTGGCTCGTTGGTTAACGTGCTCGCTTTCCACGGCGAAACCCCGGGTACGATTCCCGACCGAGGCAAATTATACCTGTGCGCTTTCCTTACAAATGTCCCAGTATCTATTGCTGTGGCAACTTACCTCATTATCAATGTTTACCTCAATGGTTACCTTTTGCGAGGGTTTTATAATGTCCATAAATGTCTATTTTAGAGATAATTTCTTTGTCGAGTTTAAGGGCCTATAAGTACCTATATTGAATTTTATGCTTTTTTTTTTTTGAGAAATCACTGGTGGGTAATTTTTTACAAATGTTCTTACGTCCTCCGATCTACAAGCTCTATGCCCTGTGTGTTCTTACCTGTAGGTCGAGTAGGGACATCTCTTAGAGTCTCATTAGAATTTGACACCTAGCAGGTCTACTTCAGCGAAGCCCGTCAGGCCGCTCCAGGGAACAGGAAATTGCTCTCGTCTTTCCAATCTTCGCAATGATTAGTGAGCTATATGTTCCTTACCAAGAACACAATTGTCTTCAAAAATAACGCCCCCGGTATCTTTCGCTTTTAAAAGGTAGAATTACACAAGATGGGCGGAGTTTTCTTCGATAATTTTGTATTGGTTTCGAAGTTTGGTGCATGCCAAATCAGGAAATTTGCTGTTCCTGTTCATCATCCTCGCTACAATGCCAAAAGAGAAAGTTTCAAGAAGTGCATTGCTAAAAGAGTGAATTTATGGAGAAGATTCACAGCGGATTGGAAGTGTATTTTTTTGCCAGTGTTGTGAAAAGGTGGTAAAAGTGGTGTAAAAAATATGACTTGCATCATAAAAACACTACTACTCGTGCAAAAACGTGAAAAAGCGAGAAAACCTATTGAAACTCAGTAAATATATCACACGAAATTTTACATAAAAGAGTTTTCTATAAAATATAATTTTCTTGAATATTATCTTCATTCCTAGGGGGGGGAAACCTAAATAAACACAAACGTCTACTATTTGACAGATCAAATTGTCACAACAACATGGGTACAACAACATCCCCTGAATGCCAGAATTACTTTTTTAATAACTATCTACAAAATGAATATCTAATTATTCCTAAGACTTGCAATTCTGAAAATGCTTAAAATTCTGATATAAACAGGTATGTAGGTATAATGCATAAATGAAAAAGAAAATGAAGCAAAGAAAGTGAAAAAGTCGAATGTCATTTTTTGTGCTTCAATGTGAAACGGTATTTTCATTTCAAATATTTTATTTTCGAATTAAACAGATATAATTTACACGCCCATACATAATTATTAACCATAAATTTAAAGAAAGCTATTTGGCGTCCGGTCGCATGAAAAGTGTCTATGGTTTCGTTAGATACGCAGGCACTTGGAAAAAGTATAGAAACAATGAACAGTTTTGATTTGGACTGAAAAATGCAAATATTTTATGTGAATTCCCAATTTTCCATACCTGATGTTGAAATTAAATTATTTTACTCAGTACGTCATTGCTTACAACTCATCTGTCATGCGAAAAGAAGTAAAGAAGCTTCGGTATTCGCGTATGCTGTTTCAGGCCCGCAAACTTTTGTTGCTGCAGGACACCATGAATACTTACAATTCGCAACTATTTAAATACATATTTTGTCTTCGTTTTATTCTCTTTGCTATGTCGTTCCAAGGATGTGAGGCGTGGAGAGGACAGATAAAATTTCACCCTATTCCCATCTATGCTTGTGGGGAAAGGATTGGAGATAGGGGGATGGGGCAGATAGGGGCGATGGCAGGAAAGGATAGGTAGTAAATTGGCACTGAGGAATCAAAGAGTATGAGGAAACTGTGCGAGAAATACGGGTTATGAACGCTGCAAATATAACCCCCAGTCCGTAGGCAGAACTCGCGAGTTATGTCTTGTTCCTTTATCTTTTTCTGACTTTGAATGGTACGGCCTAAATCCAAATTTCTTGAGTGCAAAAAGCACGAAACAAACACAAATTGTTCCCACAGAAGACCATTTTATGCGTCAAGCATTTTAGGCGTTAGTTTGCCCTTTGACGAATAAATGACTTGAATTATAGCACATTACATGTTGTTGTTTAGTCTCGTTATTTCGTTACATTCCACATTTCATGAGCTACAAGAATGCAACAGACCGTAACTCCCGGAGTTAAGAGCGCTATGAACTACCTGTATTTATCTAGAAGACGTCTGTGAGAAAGTAACATTCATTGTGAGTTAATCTAGAGATTTACAAAGAACAAGTCAATGTCCTCGCAAAATCTTTCAACGCACAGACAAAAGACACATGTACTCATTAAACCCTTGAATCGTTGACGAAAACGTTTCAACTCTAGAATCGGTTCAATTAATTAATCACGGAATGATTACAGTGTATATGTACCGATAAATATTGTAGTTGATAAATGAGTAAATAGTGTGTTAATTTAGTTTTATTTCTTTTAATTCCTTATGAAACGAAACAGAAATATTAATATTTTCATTCAACAATGCTTCCTAAATTATTGTGAGGATTTTATTCCATCCTTGAGGAAGCTACAATCCGCACAGTGGTCTCAGAGATCTCAATCCACAGGCCAACCGGGACAATACGAAAAGTCAGAAAACAATTGTTATTCTACTTTCTAATCTAAGATTTAGAACTATAATTTTCTCCAATTATTTTTTCTCATGTGGAACATAACCTATAAAGTAAAATTCCTAAATAATTGTGTGCAAGATTCCTCAGCGTAGGGTATATGTAGGGAATATGAGGAAAAGTTCGTGTTTTCTCCCGGGACGAGTTTTCTCGCTCCTCTCCGGGGAGAAACCAACTGCAAGTGTTCCGAAAATGAGTGTCAGTGCCGTGACAATTTTTTGTAAAAGATTTTTTTCTTAACAATTCCAAATACTGAGCTGAATTCGAAATAAAATTACTACGGTTTAATATCTTACCCATTATTACCAGCTCTAAATGTAAATGAAAATCATTATGTAAAACAGCTCTCGCCACACAGTAAAATATTCTGTTGTTTTCGTGTAGATGACACACCTCTTTCGCAATTTATTGTTTTTTCAACATGTACGTAAGAGCTGGTGATTTTTCTTCCCATCATTCACAATCGACATTTTACTCCATACTTCGTAATACCTTGTCCAAGACGCGAGATGGACTATGCAACCCAAGCCCAGCGCCGAGGATGGAGGTGTACTAGGATGGGAAATGAAATATAGTTGTGCTTCATTATCATTTGTTACGAAATCCGGTGCGCATTCTTAAAAGGTAAAGTCGAATATTCGTCAGGCATCATGACAAAAAAAAAAAAACATCCGAAAATATCAGAACAGTTACTATCTCCGAATTCTTAACTAGGCTCCTCCACCATCCAATCCAATAAATAAGCAAGAGATGAAAATTCATCACGGTCAGAGCTCAAAACTAGGACATGTCTTTACGAAGCTTCAGTTACAGACTCTTAAATACATACACTACAACACCCAGAAAAGTTCCCCGAGTTCCTAGCTATGTCAGCAGAATAGTTTTTTGTTGAACAGGTAATGATATATGAAACTAATGATGGAGCATTGGTGAAACGAGGGCGGGAAAGACGGGAGAAATCCAGAAAAACCTCCCTCAAACACACTCAACCCACCATAAATTTCAAACGGACTAACCCGAATTTGAATCCTGGCATCCATAGGTAGCCAGACCGTTCGTCTTTCCGCTACACCACAGGTCGCCCCTTCTCAGTCCCCCGCTTTCGTGTCATCTTCTCATACATCGCCCCCACCCCACCCCAGCCGAGCGCGTCGAAGTAGGTTCATTTGTTGCGTTCCCACCGCCGCCCCCTGCCGTCCGTCCCAGAGCGTCACACCTCGCAACAAGAGAGGCGGCTCCGGGCCGGCGGGATAAGAAGCTTGTTGGAAGCCCCCGACAAGTAAGTTCTCAAGCTGAGTCATTAGTTCTGGCAGCGGGGCCGGCACCGGAGGGCCGCCCCGACGAGACTTCCGCCCAACTTTTTGCGCGCCACACCGCTCTGCGCCGGGGAGACGCCACCGCCGCCACCACCGCCGCCACCGCCGCCGCCACCGCCGCGGCCGTCAGCGGAGAGAGAAAGTGCTCCCGGAGCGCCCCGTGGCCCGGCGACCACGGCCGCCCAATAAGCAGGCGACATCGACACCGGAGTTCTTATAGAAACGTCGATGTCTTAAACATCGATATTAAAACCGTTTTTTTTGTTGAAAATCGATGTTTTTGATTCCATTCATTAATGATTCAACTGCCAACAGCATCTGTCCCATAAGTGTAGTGTATGTTTTATCACGGCCTGTGGCTGTGTTCTTCCCACGCTGGTTGGCGAGATCCGGCGCCGACTTACCCGTCCCGTTGGTTTGTGGGTTTTTTCCTCAACCAGGTATCTCCCATCAGTGAGGCACCGTTCCAGATGGGGCAAGCTCCAAGCTTCCGACTGGTCTCTTGTCATGTGTGGTAGTGTAGTGCATGTTAGTGTCTAAGGGGTGAGAATAAAACAAGGAAGAAGAAGGAAAGATCGCGCATGGTGCGTGGCCCGTTTGTTAAGGTACTGCTCTGGATTTCGCCCGATGTTGATCTGAAAAACGATGGAAAACTATCGATCGAAGGACCGCCGCTAGAATTCTCCTCCAAACGGCGCCCGAATTCGACCTAGCAATGTAGCTAGTGTCGAGGGAGTGCAACTGTAGAACCTGCCTGTCAGAGGAACTGCAGTGACATCAATTGATGCCCTGAGCCACCTAAGCCGATCAGCGATGTTTTGTGCTCTCTGTTTACGTTTCTTTGTTGGAAAGTGTGAAGGACGTTTAAGAGAACCGTGCAGGTCTCATGATTCGTCAAAAAACCCTCATTTTTCGATAATTACAAAAGTTCAAAATTGTTTCGAAGTCTTCCCACAACTAAACTATTAAAGATAGATATTTTTCCGTTAATGAAATCTGTTACTTCAACCTAGATTTTGAAATAAGGTCAGTACAATTTTTCGAAAATTTAAGTACTTTTCGCGTAATTTTGCGTGAAAATATGGGCGTGAAAGTTTCTACTGTTTTAGCACCACTAGTTTTGACAAGTTATAGATAAGCTGAGCATTGTCAAAGACAGCATCGCTTGGTGAAATATATTTGTATAAATAGAATAATACTTATACTTTTGGCATTCTATTTATACCATTTTGTAATATCTGATTACTCCAAATGTAAATCTTCTGTAATAATCATGTGGTCGCTCATGACCTTGATGTTAATGCAACCCTAATAAATAAACTAATTTTTAAAAAAACAAAAAATGTTTGGCTAATGCTGTACGGATCCAATTATTTGGCCGATACTGTTAATGTTTGGCTTTGTACGTTCATTTATAACAAAATTTTAAAAATAGACGAGAAAGCATAATAGGCAAGAATAATTGCGTTTATTTGCAGCAAAGGAAATATTTGGTTGTGAATATTTTTGGTCTCCTCTAGCCATGAAGACACGAGCCGCTGTAGTCGATAATTACTTATTACAATTTCTAGCTCTATATTTTTAGGTGTTAGAATACGTTATAAAACGTTTTTTTAGAAGAACAGGAAGGGTGAAGAGAAAGAGTGGGAGATGAAAAGGAAGAAACGATGTGTTGAAAAACAAACCGAAAAGAAGAGGGCGGAAAAGAAAAAGGTAAAAAAAAGAATCACTGGGAACATGCTGTATTAAAGATATAAAATGAAAGCGCATACGAACAAAATTAGCAATGGTGGAAACAAATGACTGCAGATCCTTGAGTTGGGGCAACAAAAGGTAAAATTAAGGCGAGCACGTACATTGTGACGCCCTGCACTGTGCTCAACTAATTGGAGCTGCAACGAGAGGAAACGAGATTAGTAGAGAAGATTCCTTAATGCCCTGACTTGTTTCCACAATAGCTACATATTCGCGTAAGAAAAAAAATCACTATTTGTGAGCAATTTGCATTAATACAATGAAAACTTTCTGTGTTTATTAAATGCAATGCTGGGTCAGTACGCTGAATAAAGAGAAAAAAATAGTTTCAGAAAAGCTGCTCTGTACAGGAACTCTCTATTCTTACAGATGCCGATACACATGATAGATTCGTACTTTCCTCTTCGTTTACCAAATCTATTTGAAGTTACTCACATTTACCAATGTTTTGTGTATTGCTAAAAACTTTACATCGATTCAACTTTTCAAATAAAACAACAATGTAGTACAAAATTCACACAGCTTTTCATTTGACAATCTACCGTCCCACGAGTATACATTTCACCTGTAATTGTATTGATGTCTTGAAATAGACTGAAAATGTTCAGCTTTGGAAAGGCGGTCCCATGACACACAAATTTGACAATCACAAACCTAACGAGACAGTTTGTCAGAGCTGGTGGCATAAACTGAGACTTGGAGCGAGAAGTAACACGAAACCAACACGTAACGTGATAGGTATTACAACTTCGATTGCGGCAAGGAATTACAAATGCCCAAAGGAGTTTGATGCGGGCCGGTGGCATAGCGTGAAAACAAATGGATGGAGAACATCACGAATGGAGAAATTTTGCGAAGAGGTGACCCTGTATTATTGTTATCCAGTAGTTACAAACTTCATATAAATGCATCGGTTGAATTATTCAAAACGATGCAAAAGTAAAATGAAGTTCAAATCAACTGCACTCAAAACCCAGAAGCGGATCTCAGTGTACTGAAATACTCAAAGGTGAGAAAGACATGTCTGCAACAGAAGTTGAAACGAAGTGCTTTTCATCCATAAATAAGCTTCTCCCTAGGGTTTCTGTAGCGATGCGCGCGTAATATTTCCTTAGTAAAATTAAAACCTGGGAAGACCTGTCAGAATGGGTCGACACGACCCCCTCATTTGGGTATTCCATCTCCTTTCTAGCATGGTGAGAGACCTCTGCCTTCCACTCACAAATCAAAATTAGAACTGATTAAAAATACGCGAAGGATCTATTCATTCAAAAGAAGACAAGAACTTTTTTTATGAACTTGGAACTCAATTTTATCAATATTTGTCATGTTAAAACGTCAATCGCCCAAAGAGGCATTGTTATTGAGTTTTAGTTTTTAGATTAATTCGTATGTTTAAGATATTTCCCTCCCTGCAGCTCCAAAAGCAGAAATGCTGGGGTTAAAGTGTACACCCAGACATTGAATAAACTCCCGTCTCACCAGGGTTACTGGTGAGGGGAAAATGAAAAAAAAATCATTTTTTTCTCGTATTTTTTTCAGCGGGAAGACACAAAGTAACCTGGTCTTCCCCATGCGACGCCACTGGTGCTGGTGGTGACACAGTTCCGCCCGCTCCGTCAGTTGTTTCTGCCTCTGCAAAAGGAGCGTTTGCGCGCGGGCGCAGTTTCCCCCGGCGCGGCGCGGCGCGCCGCCCACTGTCACTGCCCGGAGCGGCGACCTTTAATTGGTCACACGTGACTTCGCATGCGCGCGCGGAGCTCTGCAGACCACCTCGCGGCCAGCGCCTCCGGCGACGCGCGGACGACCGCAGCCTCATAGCCCCCAGCAGGGAGGATCGGCGGCCTCTGGCTGACGGTAGGAGGTGGAGACTGGATACGTTTACCCGGTTCAGAGTTTCTCGGCTCACGTTGGTTGGTTGGTTGGTTCGTTAGTGACTCCGAGCGCGTCAACTGCTTAGTTCATTAGTCCCGTAAGTGTAGTGCATGTTTTCCTCGGGAGATGGTGGTGATCTTCCCCCGCTGGATGGCGAGATCCGGCGCCGACGTACGTTCGTTAGTGAT
Source organism: Teleogryllus occipitalis (assembly GCA_011170035.1). Lineage (NCBI taxonomy): Eukaryota > Metazoa > Arthropoda > Insecta > Orthoptera > Gryllidae > Teleogryllus > Teleogryllus occipitalis. The sequence goes on along the minus strand of BLKR01003695.1, from coordinate 125,138 downwards.
TCCGGGCGCGTCAACAGCTTAGTTCATTAGTCCCGTAAGTGTAGTGCATGTTTCCCTCAGGAAATGGTGGTGATCTTCCCCCGCTGGATGGCGAGATCCGGCGCCGACCTACCGTCGTCGGCTAGCGGGGTTTCCCTCTAACCAGGACTCTCCCACCAGCGGGGTACCGCTCCAACCGGGACAAGCTCTAAGCTATCGACCGGTCTCCCGGAATGTGGTAGTGTACTGCATATTAGGGTAAATGTATGTGTGTAAGGGGAGAGGATAGGACAAAGAAAAGGAAGGACAGGTCCCGCGCGGTCCGTGGCCCGTTTGGTAGGGTATTCGCCTGGTGTTGAACGGAGAAACTACGGAAAACTACCGATCACAGCAGCCGGCCGCTAAAATTCTCCTCTGGACGTCAACTGAGGACCTGATCCACCTAACCCAGTACCCATCACCTCCCCCTCCAAAATCCCCCACAGAGGGTATCGTCGGCCTATGGTTGACAGCAATAGGTAGAGACTGAATACGTTCTCCTGGTTCTGAGTTTCTCTGCGGTACCCAGGCTCAATGTCAGTGTGGGTTCAGTGAGGGGGCAGAGTGAAGGCCCGCGCCAATGCGCACCATAGATGTGCCCGTACTGTCGGCAGCAGGGAAGAATCAAAACCCGGCCTAGGCCAACTTCCGCGTAAAAAAAGTCCTGGAGAGACATCGAAATCTCCCGTCCGACATCGCCTGAATTTCGGCGGTCCGTCTTTAGCGCTGTGAGAGGACGATCCAGGAGCTCCAACCGGTTCCTGATCTCGTGGAGGATGCAAGAGGAACCGCCGACCGCAAGGCCATGGTTCTGGTGGAGACGGGCCACGCCCACCCTCGCCGTGCCTGCGAGTGGGTGTAAACTCTTTGCAGAGGACTGAAGAAGCGCGCGCGAGAACCTCACCTGCGAAGGCGGTCCGATAAAATTGGAGCTAAAGCCACCTTCACGTGATGCTGAATGGCATGCCCATGTCGTCAAAAGGGGGGGGGGTACTAAATGAGAAAATTGACATTTCAAATAAACAACAATGTATTAAGCAAAAATCCAAAATACAATGTCAGGTCTCGTCCTCCAGTAGATGTAACAGTTCAGGTCGGCGTAAGCGGGGTTCAATCTATGAGTCGTAATCCAAATCTAATTGCGCAGTGTAGTGTCGTATCTTCTTGAAAAGCCAAACGACTCGGACTCGGACTCGGACTCGGACTCGGACTCGGACTCGGACTCGGACTCGGACTCGGACTCGGACTCGGACTCGGACTCGGACTCGGACTCGGACTCGGACTCGGACTCGGACTCGGACTCGGACTCGGACTCGGACTCGGACTCGGACTCGGACTCGGACTCGGACTCGGACTCGGACTCGGACTCGGACTCGGACTCACGGCGATTGGTCAGCCCCAAAATTGGTCAACACGGTTCTCGCGTAACCAGAGCCGTAGTTCGAAAGGATCCTCAGATCCAGATGGAAGTTAGGATTACAACTGTAAGGTTCAGATGCCATACATGGGCATGCCATTCAGCATCAGTAACGAACCCTATCTTCGCGGTAACGCACTTGAGCCATAGTGGCGATAGAACCTCGCATTCAACCTACACGACAACGACTAACACTACTCTTAAGCCACCCACACATAATAATAATAATAATAATAATAATAATAATAATAATAATAATAATAATAATAATAATAATTCCCAACTTGTTTTACATAGATAATGTACATTGTTGTTTCTTGGAATTACTAACTATCGATAACCAGTTGTGATGGTTAGCAATACTGAATTTATAATTTATTATCTGTCTACTTCTACATAGTATTTATGTGTGGCGTCTTTTTTTACAATATTCTTATTTTTTAACATTCTTAACATAAGTTTGGTGAATATACAAAATAAAAAGCCTACTTTTAAATCATACAATATATTGCACACAATCTCCAGCCGCCCGCTACAGACACAATCCACAAACACACCGCCCGCAAACTGCTCACGCGCACATACATACACACACACGCGCGCGCGCGCGCGCGCACCGCCCCCACGCTGCGCGAAAACAATTACGCGAGAATGTCGCGCCGCGGTCGGGGGCTCGTGCCTCGCGCGCTTGCTCCAGCCGCCTCTCGGAAGTAGAGATGCGACATCGGCAACAAAAATCGACGTTTCCAAATATCGATGTACAAAATGAAAGCACCAACGTTAATAATACATCGACTACAAACAATCGCGGTTTTTAAACATCGATATTTTAAAGATGGTTTAGTAATCACCAACATTAAATTCATGCGCAACAAAATTTAATTTGACAGTGGCCGTGTGTATTCATTTATAAATAAAATTTAACTGAACGTAAAGTTATAAAATGCCTCTCCATGTAAAGAATGCAATGGAAAACGAAGGAACTGCTAGGACATCAGGATCATCTCCGGCGGGAGATAGTGTACTCGATGAAAGTAGTACAAAGTCTGAAAGTTATTATTTAACATTTTACCTTTTACGAAATTGTGATTATGGAAAGGTTTCATTCATGAACAAAACATCAAAAACAAAAACACTATGCACACAACATCGATGGTCGAAAAACATCGGATTCGACAAATCGGTGTTTAAAACAACGACGGTTTTATAGAAACATGGATGCTTTGAAAACATCAACATCGATGTCACATCCCTATTTGGAAGCTGCTCCTGCAGCGCAGCAGGCAGGCAGCTTGTGCGGGTCCTTCATCCTGCGCTCAGCACATTCAATTCAATCAAATTCAATCAATTCAATCCAATTATGCCTTATTTTTACGTGGCCATCAGACTCACTCCTCCGTCTGATCACGCGAATTTCGCTACGCTCCTTTCACCAACTAGTGGAAAAAGAAGGTATCACTAGGGCGACGAAACAGGCGATTTGAATTTGGCTCAGAGGCTTCTATTGGGCTAGAACTGTCCACTGTATTAACAATATAATCACGCAGCAAAACCAGAATGTTCTCTGTTGAAAATACCCGCACATCTTTGGATTAGGAATGATGGTGAGACATTCTTTTTCCAACTATCTCGAGTCACTGATTTTGTTATAATTTTAGTTCCGAAAGACTGAACAAGGATATTACAATACTTTTTTGTCTTTACGCATTACTGTATTTATTTATCGTCTACATTTATTTCTATTTATTGTCTTCCAAAAATAATCTTCGATTCTCTTCTATGTGTATAAAACCAACCATAATAATTAGTGGCGCACTCAAGGTGGGGGAAGGGATTCATGGGATTTCAGGCCCTCTCATCCCAGAAGCCAATGATATATATTAAAAAATATAGCATTTACAAATTCTCTATACTTATAAAAGTCATTCATTTTATCAGTTGTTTACTTTATAAATATGAACTGTAAAACAACAAATGAAAATCAATTTTATATTCAGCATAAATTAAAAATTTATATAAAAATAGGAAGTCGGCTGGACATTACACCTATAGCCCCCCCCCCTCCTCCTCCTCAGAAAAACTCCTGGATATACCTCTAACACTGTATGTTCGAAGATTTAATTTGCTTCGTTTGCACTGTTTTTTTATATATCCGCAAATTCAATTTTTCTCAAGCGCAAGCTGCAAGAAAATCATTCATTCCAATAGCACTAGAACTTGGAAACAGATTGAGTTTTCAGCAAGTAGGCAAGACTGAACAAAAACGTGAAATATGTGAACAAAACGTATTTTCCAATGTAGGCTAAAGCTTGTTGATTGTAACTTGAACGACTAATTTCTTGGTAAAATGCGTAAGACTCCTTTCTTAACTTAGCTTGATCATGCAACTTCGTTGACTTGTATTTCAGCATTCTCATGAGTTAGAAATCTGACACAATAAGAGTGTTCTGGAAATTCACACCGATGTGAACTTAAACGAGAAACCTGAATGAGACACGCGTGCGACCTTCATTTTTGTGCGTGTGGGTGAACACGCTACTGCCAGTGTTCAGCTCAAGGTACTTTATACATTCGCATGAATACCTGCAACTGCTAAAACGAGCTTACTATTGCACTAACCTTGTAATTATTTATAATATATTAAATTATTTAAAATGTTAAATAGGAATATAAAGCAGAATAATCTCGAAGTGTCATCTAGTTTTGTTTAAGTCTCCTTTCAAAACGCCCAATATCGCAAGGTTTCACTTTTTGATCTGCTAAATAATACCACGCTCTTTACTCTGCAAAACTGTGACTTTCCGAAGATAAATTCTTCGTGTGACCTTGCTTCTTGGTGGTTCGAAAGTCTAGCAGCTGTAAAGACTAAAGCAGTTATAATTCTAAATAACAATGACATTTCTAATGCTTGTTTATCAAACAACCATTGTCGCAATGAATCTACTCGTGTTTCTACGATCGTGCCAGAGGAGACAATTTTTTCATCAGAGCTCCTGGCGGCGTCTAATATCAACTCGTATCCAATCGCCACAATGAGCATCAATCACATTTTTTCTTTCTTACACAGAAAATATCCGTGCCTCCAATTTTTCATTTCCCATCGTCAGAATGTGGTTGAAATATTGCCTTGCAAATCATTCTATACGCTTTCTTTTCAAGCAAACTATACCACAAGAAATCTTAGAGCGGCCTGAAGCCATTAGAACAGCGTGTGACGAAAAGTAGTCCCCCCCCTCTTGAACACAAAACAAGATAAATTGTCAAGCATTACCATAAATACCTTTTCTTTGATATAATTTTGAAGTCTTAACAATTAACTTTCATTTATTTGTAGAGTGGATTAAATATCGTAGTCTATGACACTAATAATGGTCGCTTTCTGCAGGTAGAAGTCTAAATGAAAAATTAAGATCTCTCTTTAGCCCTAAAAGAATTAGACTATCTTCTTTTCAGAAACCAATGGTGGGATGAATACACATCATGGAGGTATCAAATTATTTCTAGGTAGAGCGAATTGACGAGCGAGATAAAGCCAACCTTCGCTTAAGAAACAAGACTGCTACTTGATGAGGATTATTGTCTCTGGCAGGGACAATTTAATACTTTCCCTGCAGGAAACGATTTCACTTTATTCGCATCCTTGAGATACCGTCATTTAACGGGTAAATATAGAGAAGTAAACGGGCATCACTTGCCACGGAAACTTACGAATCATTTAAGATAGTTCATTGTCTAGAAATACGTTTGTTACAAATGGACGAATTTTCCAGCAGGGGTCAATCCCCGGAATCCCGTATCTCCATGGCGAGTTCGCTCCCTGGAGGTTAATCATTTACCAACGGACCAAACCTTGTTGTTAGTTGCATTTACCAAAATGTTTTGTTGCTATTATTATCATTATTATTATTATTATTATTATTATTATTATTATTATTATTATTATTATTATTAAGCGAGTATTTTACAGTTCTAATGACCGTTTCTCGCACTCTACTTGCCAATGTTTTTTATTCCGGCAAGCATCTTCCTCTATTCTTCTTCTCTTCATTACCGAGTCGATGACGGACTTCCAAGATTTCCTTGGCCTTCCTCGTTTTCTTCTTTCGAAAGGGATCCACTCAAAGACAATTTTGGTATTATGTCAGGACGCATTCTCATTAGATGGCCTATTATTATTTTTCATTATTATTCATTACTATTTTTTATTATTATTGTTGTAAATTGAAATGTTGGTTTCGGGGTCTTTCTTCCTGTGTTGACCTGAACACCGATGGTTGCAGGCAGCCTCTCTCGCCGCGCGTCCGGCATCGCATCGCGCCTGCGCTGAAGGCGGGAGACTCGGAGGCCCAGTCGCGCCAACGGGCCCTTATATGTCGCAGCGCTCTGCGGGGTACACGCCCACCTCCCATCGCGCACCGTCCGCGACGCCTCACCCGCCCCGCCTCCGGACCTACCGTTACGCAACACGGCGGCAGCCCCGAAACTCCGTGGAGTAGTACGTCAATTATTGACTTCGCTCGCGGGTTGCCCGGTAGAGAGCGCGCCTTGTCATGTCAACGGGTTAAAGGCCGGTCAAGACAAGGTGTCATTGAATCTGAGTGGCTTTGTTTATGCTTATTAGTGGCAGTATTTCGTTAGCCAATGGTAACAAACTTGCTGGGAGTGTTTACGTATGCTAAATAGCAAGAATCCTAGTTCTAAAAGAAATATTTGTAATACGAGGAATCCAATTACTGGCTTTTTTCGAACGTACGGATTCATTTCAGGAACATGAATTAGCGTGTCCATTACGAAAATAGAACGGAAACAAATGTACATTGATTTTCAAATATATCCAATGCAATTATTACTAATATTAAACTTACAACAGCTAACTAATACAGCTGTGTACAATGCCCATCATCTCAGATTTCATTCAACTCGCATTATCGTAGTTACCAATTCTGGACTTTGCAACGCACGATGAACATGTACAAGAAATTTGAAAACAAAAGAACGCGAGAAATAAATCGTCCAAATATAACCAATTTACAGAATTTTACGTTTACGTGTGTCGTATCTGCAACATTGATATTAAATGCTACATATCACAAATACATAATGATAGATTCCATACTCACGTATTCCAGCAGACTCCAACGAGCGAACGGCATGCGACACCACCAGTATCTCCACACGATGCACACACTGACAGTAACAATCACAGCACCGAAACTCACAAACAAGACGAACCGAAATGGAATAAACGCCACATGCTTTGAAACACCCACACGCTGGAAACACGTTTTCGCCTCGGACGTTCACGCAGCGCGCGCGTTCGCGGTGTGTACGCGCTGCGCACAGCCGGCCCGACCCGTTCGTTCGTCCGTCCGTCCGTCCGCTCACGGCGGGCTTCCGAGGAGCACTAACAGTGCGCGTTCCCACTCGCTGCCACGCGGACCTGGAAGGCTATTGCTGCAGATCGCACGGCCGCGACGTCCTCGCACAAACGCTTCGCGGGATTAATAAAGTGTCAAAATTAAGGAAAGTAAATCAGAAAGGGACAGAAAGTCGTATAACCCACAACACCGAACGGTAGTGAACCATTCCCTCCAATGTTGTGTAATGTAGTTATGGGATAGGCTCGAAGTTGAGTGAAATAAATTTGTAATACTGTCTGCATTTAAATTATTATTTTATTGTCAACTGATCTTTAGATATATATTATCAAAAGTCCTAATTATTTGTGAATGGAGAGAGATAAAATGACTTGGGTTTTATTGCCCTCGTCTGCAAACGACCATAACTGCACCAAATCCGAATGAATCCATAGGTTTTGTTGATATTTTTTGTTATTGTTGTTGTAAAGTTACATTTCAAGACCGCCCAGGAGAGCGTAAGCTGTGTCACTTCTTCTGAACTTCAAGGTGATGGTGTGTCTGAAATGAACTCATGCCCGTTTGATCTATCGAAAAAAGTTGATGGAAGTAGGCTTCAATTCTTGAGCACCGGTTGTAATCGTCAGGACTAATATTGCTCTTCCTTTGGGATGGATTTTAGTATCTGGTGAACAAACAACTTTGGAAAACCAAGAAATTAAATTCAATTATTGTGGCGGTTTTCTGCTACATCGAGTTTTCTTTGACGCGTAAAATCAATGACCTTGTAAGCGCAATGAATATCGGGTATTTTGGGGATGTGACTTCGATGACTATGTTTTAAAAACATCGATTTTTGTCACCGATGTTATTTTTAACGTCATAGTTAAAATATAACTTCGTTGATATTTCTTAAGTGAACAAATTAACATCATAACAAAATTCTATAATAAGTTCCAGATATGCATACATTAAATATTTTTCAGACCAAAGTGACCAAGGCTGAAAAATAAATAAAATTGAGTTTTCGTCAATAAAGAAGTCTTTTCTGATTTGTTTTCTCTGATTAAATCTGATTCAGAATTATTTCTGATAATTAAAAGAATTTAATCTGTTTTGTTAATTATCCTGATGATTTTTGTTCTTTGCTTTGCCTGATAAATTTCAATTAAAAATTAATAAAAGAAACCACCTTCAAATTAAATCACACACATGAACTTGGCTTCTTATCCAGTTTTAAAAACATTTATGTTAATAACATCAATGGTTTTGTGTCAATGTTTAAATTTACAGCATACAATTTTAGAAATATCAATGTTTTTTCGTTGTTGACACATTCCTAGTGCAGTTTACTTCCACCTTTTGTCCTAGGTATCATGTCAATAAACTTGCAAATGATTCATGCAAATCAAAGTTCGATCATTAAAATGCTTCTTGTCAGTACGGTCTTGTCTTTTGGTCTATGACAACCTGCATTTATAGATTACACACTATGCACATCCATTAACTTGGGTTCACCAAGTACCATGGAAATGTACGTTACATTTGAAGACACGTAAATACAATTACAATTTTTTTTATGCTTCTGAATTAAAAATGTATAAACATTTCTTGTTTTATACTATTCACTTTTGGAGTAAATCATGTCAGTTCACATAAAATTCAAGATTCTCATCAATCATTTTCAAAAAATCATCATTTTCATAAAATTATTTATATGACATTTACATTTTAAAATACCTAGTAAGAAAAGGACCTCTGCCCATGAAAAGAAAACCTTGAATATCTTAAATTCACAATCTAAGAAGAGTTTTGTCCGAAGTTATTGCAAACAGGAAATTTTTAAAGAAATTAAATTTAGAGCACAATGACATTTACATTTTACAATACCTAGTAAGAAAAGGACCTCTGCCATGAAAAGAAAACCTTGAATATCTTAAATTCACAATCTAAGAAGAGTTTTTTCCAAAGTTATTGCAAACAGGAAATTTTTAAAGAAATTAAATTTAGAGCACAATGGATGGTTCAACTTGAAGATGAACAAATGATGTAGTCACTTCATATGTTTAAAAAATATTTTCTTCCTTAGTTTCCCTGTTTGTTCCATGATTCAAGAGAATAAATTGTGAAATAATTTTTATAACAAAAATGAAGTTAAAAGAAAACAAAAATGATCAAAAACTTTTACATTGGATTAATTAATGTCCCTTAAAATCTGGTGCACTTAGACACTTAATTTTCAATAAATAAAATTTATTTTCATACTTCTTTCTATTCATTGAAAACTTTTAATAGAAAATTGCTGCCTAAAGCTCTGCTAAACTTCCTTGAACTACATGGCAATATCCAGTAAAAAACAAAAGCAAAAGCCTGAATAGTTGAAAAAATAAAAGCTCTAAAAAAAAGTGTCTCCCAACTAAAATTTGTTTACCCAAGATAACCTAATTTAAGCAATATGGAATTACAAGAAATTAACCGTAAAATTTGGCACTTTATTAAATGAATTTCTTAGAGAAACTTAAAGAAACACTATCAGTATCACTGTGTATTTGCCTCATCTCCATCTTGACAATAAATACAGTGTTATTTACATATTACATGACAAATTAATGTGTACACTTGATTGAAAATTTAAAATTCGGAACAAATAAATCAAATTTGTACATCCATACTTACAAACAAACGAACAATCAAACAAACAAACATTCTTACTAATTTTACATCACTTGTTTCCTATTCACACTTATCACTTTCAATGGAATGAATATTTGCCAAAGCAGGGTAAACAAAAAATTACACTCCAAAATTAAAATATCGCAACTGGGCTTCAATGCTTTCAAATTAAACTAGAACGTCTTGTTCCAAAAAACATAACAATAAAACATTAACACCAGTTGTCACACATTACAATGCACATAAAACAATACATACAAATGCTTGGTAGGTAGCTTTACACTTATGTACATCATTGCCAACAAGAATGTGATGACCTCAAATTTAGGTACATGGTATTAATAAAAAATTTCTCAAATTTCACACACTATTTTACAACAACAATCCAAAGCACCAGAATACCCTACATTTTCATGATAAAGTATCATTTTCTTTCAATGTATAATTTGAAATTAAAATTACCACAGATTTTAATCACAAATGCTTCCCTGAAGTTGTTCTCACCACTATCAACAATTTTACTACACTGTAAAACAGTTTAATTTTGTCTTGATCATGATGTATTCGCGGTAGATGACAAGTTCCAACATCTAATCCAGCAAAGCAAATTGTTAAGTCAATGATAAAATGTTATAATTATTTAATATACCATTTTCTGTAAGTAAGCTATTAATTTTGTGGGTTACAATTTTCTAAAGAAATTCTGGGGTCATAATAGTAATCAAAGCCAATGGGTGATTAACTTTACCATCGTAAATGATTTATGAAGTATACAAGAAATTATTTGAAAATATTACCTGGACGGAGTTATGAATATTTTAAATCCTATATATTTAAAAAATTAGATGCCCTGCAATAAAATATCCATAAGACCAAACATAACAGATTTCATATTAATAATTATTGAAGATGGTGTAAGCAACAGAAAGGTGGCAGTTCTTGATATGTTGTTTTCCAAGTACCACTTTTGTTTAAGTATGCAGTATATTCAACAATCAACAATTAACAATCACCAGCAACACACACAAATCCTTTCACACCGTTTCAACCATGCCTTTTCTGCGAGCTCTCTTCTCTTCATGGGTTTGACCTGTTACATTAGGAAGCTGAGTAAATGAGGTTTCTTCTGATCGCAATACTGGAGGAGCCAAAACAGGAGGAGGGGCAGTCTCCTCACCTGACGAATGAGGTTCTTGATCTGGCAATGTCTGATGTTCGGTGCACGGAACATGTTTACAAGGCGGTGGAGGAATTGTAGTAGCAACTAGAGTTGGAAATAACCCAGGAAACACAGGGCGCTCTACCGATGGATACAAATTAGGGAAAGCTGAACGCTGCAAACTCTTGGGACTACTTTCCACCAACCCTCCAGCTCCAGTTGTCTGTGATGGGCATCCATTGCTGGCACGGTTCTTGTTCTAAAATTTCAGAGAAAAAGTAGAATAATTTTTTCATTTTAAATTCACCAAAAAAATCCATCATGCCAAATATTATACAATGAAATTTTGAATATTATTATCACCTATTAAAATTTAGAAAAAATTGCATATTTTACTTAAAAACGAACAAAATTTTTAACTAAATTTTATTCTCAATCTGGAATGTCAAACAGTAATAAAATTGACTAAACAATTCAATAAAGGTAAATTAAATAGTGAAGTAAACAATTTTTGTTGGCGTTTGAGTTACATAGGGAAAGGGACTGTTATAGAGTCTGAGGAAAAATGCACATGATAACCCCGGTTTTTATTCCTCCGATACTGATTGGAGTTTCAATACATCATTCATTCACCACTTTGTCAAACTTACCTCTCCTTAAACTGTACAAAAAACCATACTTTTCTTGTTCATTTTAAACATTCACCATATTATTAACCAACACAAAATGGAAATTTGCACACATAGGAAATAAGTATAGCACAGACAGTAATAATTAGCAGCAATACTTTTATTTATTTATTTGCTCATTTTTAAGCAACACCAAGAGATCACTTAGATTTTTACATATCGATAAAATAAAAATGTGGGATGTAGTCCACAAATACGAGATCAACCTTCACAAATCAACACAAAACTAGAATACTTTTACAAACAAAACAAAAACTCTCTCATTCTCAAAATACACCTTATTAAACAAATGATTATTTTTTCACCCACATGAAAAGTATTTTAAATTTGCCCCACAAACACAGAAACAATTTTAAAAAAATTTACTTTTGGAATGATACAGAAAAATTAAGAGAAATAAATTTTTTGTGATTTAAATCAATGGAAACAACTACTCAAAATATAGGACTACTATTTTATTGCGTGCTATATGTCTTGTAGTCTATAATAGACAAAAAATAATATATTTTGTACAATTGTTATGAAACTTCAAGCTTACTAACACTTCTAAATATTAATATTTTCACAAACTATATTATTAAATAAAATAATTTAATAGAATCCACAATCTTATTCACAAAAGATAAAGAAGATATCACAGTTTCTACAGTCTTATCTCAAATGTTATTTACCGTTTACCATGGACCATGAGTAATTTTAATGATGTCCTTTATAATGACATCAACTATTGGTGTGGTATGAATACCATTTAAAGAATATTAATATAATTATACTGGTCCGTTTCCAAAGTATCTATGAAGACAACAAATATGAAGATTATCTTAGACTGATAATTGTCATCTTATTATTTTTAAATTTCTTTATTTTAAAAGTGAAAATAATGAAGTATTCTGTATAGCCTTACATTACAATAATGTACATGCAACATTTCACTACTAATAACTACAATACGCAAACTGTGATAATCAAATACACGTCAGTAGTTCATTCCCTTTACATTTTGCACCAAGTTTGAGGTTACAAGCAAAACATAAAAAGAAAAAATTAAAAACTTACTTTAGAACCCATATCCTCTAATGGAATTTCTTCACTTCGTGGCCGTGGCAGCCGTGGAGAGCCTTCTCTTGAACGCACAGCACCGTGATTGCCAGGTCCCGCTGATCGAGAGGGCCTCTCTGTACAAAGGTGAAGTCACATTCAATCAACTATTCTTGTTAGCAACAAACAATACAAGTTCCAAAAATGTTACAATTATATACAAGGTGTACAACTTTGTTTCCACCGTTTGCCGATGGGTAGCAACAATGGTAAGTAGTGGTCGAAAGAAACAGATCGCAGACATCAGGCAGTTAGCTTGGACCTCAGTCAACAGTGCCCCATTCAAACATTAGTCGATTTGTGTCTGCATCATAAAGTTGTTCTCAATTGAAAATGTCAGCTTATGAGCCAAATTCTCATCATTTTCGGGTGGTGTTACTGTTTTGTTTCAATATGAACAAAACAGTGGATGAGTCTCATTGAATGCTCTTAAGTACGAATGGTGAGGATGCTATTAGTGAAAGCAGTCTCATTGAATGCTCTTAAGTACGAATGGTGAGGATGCTATTAGTGAAAGAACTTGTCCCGAGTGGTTTCAACGCTTCAAGAAGGTTATTTCAATGTCGAAGACCTGCATAGTGGTGGAAAGAGTTTTCGAAGATGCAGAATTGGAGACATTGCTGAATGAAGACTCATGTCAAACTCAAGAAGAATTGGCACGATCAGTGGGAATGACACAGCAATCTGTTTCAAAACATCTCAAGGCCATGGGCATGGGCATGATTCAGAGAGAAGGATCTTGGGTCCTGTATGAGTTGAAACCAAGAGACATTGAACGGCGTTTTTATGTTTGTGAACAGTTGCTTCAGAGGCAAAAACGAGGGGGGTTTCTGCATCGCATTGTGACCGGGGATGAAAAATGGGTTCATTATGATAATCCTAAACGCAAAAAATCATGGGGATATCCCAGCAATGCTTCCACATTGACGGCCAAAACAAATATTCACAGCCCCAAGATCATGCTCTCCATTTGGAGGGACCAGCTCAGTGTCGTGTACTATGAGGTGTTAAAACTCGAGTGAAACAAGCACAGGTGCTCGTTATCAAATGTCGCAATTAATGTGTTTGAGCAGAGAAGTAAAAGACAAATGGCTGCATACAGTGAGAGGCACGACAAAGTGATTTTGCAGCATGACAACGCTCAAAACATACTTGGAAACGTTAACAGGAAGTTCTACCCCACCCACCGTATTCTCCAGACATTGCTCCATCTGACTATCACCTGTTTCGATCAATGGCACATAGCCTGGCTGATCAACACTTTTGATCTCATGAAGATGTCACAAATTGGATCAATTCATGGATCGCTTCAAAAGATGAACAATTTTTTCGACGCAGGATTCATACACTGCCCAAAAGATGGGAGAAAGTAGTGGCCAGCGATGGAAAATACTTTGAATGATACATGTGTAACCAATTTGTTTCATTAAAGCCTCAAATGTTGGGGAAAAAACGGCGGAAGCTAAGTTGAACACCTTGTAATTAAATACTATTAATGTAACTTCAAGTTACTAACAATGCTATAGTTACATTGTCCTTTTGATTTATATTAACAACCAAAATCCCATTAATTTGTTCCACTGTGTAATAAAATAATTCAGCTTATTGCCAATCTAACAATCATGGAGGGGAACAATCCACATTATCAATGTACCAAAATACCACTTCATTAACTTAAATTCAAAAAAATTAAAACTATCTACATTTATATTTAACTTTTCTTCATTTTGATTCTTAGTTTCAAAAATACACACCTGGCATATCAGAATTACGTTTCGCAGGAGAGGCTGATCGTGGGGATGATGGCAAACTTTCCCTCCGCACGGTGGCAAATCCAGGTACTTTGCTGACATTTGTAAACAAAGGCCTATGGTGGCCATGGCCTGAATCCCTCAGGAGTCGTGGATTTCCTGATCCTATAAAGCAAGTACATTACAATGTGCATTTGGAAATTCACCATCACAATTCCCCTAGCAATCGACATTTTATAAAAACATACTATGTCCATCAGCTCCACGATGGCCCAATAAAGCAGTTGGGGGAGAAGGACATGGTTGCACATTGCTAGGAAGATCAAGTAGGCGTGCAATCATATACATTTTCTTCTGTCGAGCTTTGATGCGACCTTTGGTTAACCTGAAAACATTACATAATGCAGAAAAACTAATAAACATTTGATGAATCAAACCTGAAGAAAAGGACTGTATACCTCTGTTTAGCTGCCAAACACCTTATGTGGTCATCAAATATAAATTTAGCAGAAAGTAATGGTATCCTATTGGCTGAACCCGAGGAGAGAGGACGATGAATAGTTATATGTAAGCATCGTGAGTCATCTTTGTCTCCTGCAACTTCAATATCCTGGGAAAGAAGATACCCAAATTAGGTTTCCCTTTGCAGATAAAACAAGAGAACATTTTCAATGATTTTTATTGTATTTCTCAATTACCTGAAGAAAACCAACAAACTTTGCTACACCCCAACCAAGTCGTTTAACGTGGGGTTCAGCTAAAATAAGTTGAATAGCTTCAATAACCAGAAACCGTCGAATCTTCTGTCCATCCTTCATGACCACCGTGCATGCAATTAAGTCGCTATTGTCTGCAACATCATCAGTAGTGGTATAAAAGAAAACAAGAGAGCAAATGCTTCAGAAATTTAGAAAAAATAAATTTTGTAAAGCATTCAAAAACTGTTGAAAGTGAAACATGCTATAAACTTACTGAGATTCAAGACACTTTCCACCTGCACACATTTTTGAGGATTTGTAAGCGGTAACTGAGTTTCTACTTCAGAATTCAATGTTAGAGATAATTCTCTCACTAAAAAGAAAACTCTTATTGCCCGTCGAGCATGCTCCACCTACAATTGCAAAAAATAACAAAAAATAATTGATTATGAAAAATAATCATTTATCACATCCAACATTTTTAAGAGCTTCTGTTCAAAAGTTCATTAAGTCTATAATTAATTCATTTATTCATTTACAAAATAAAATCCTTAATTTTTAATGTTCATTTAGTCTCTTGTGAAAAACTGAAGATATTTGAAATCATCAACAATGGCTTCAACATACATATTATTTTTTGAAACGTGCAACACCATTACATAAATTACTGTATTTACCTGAATATAAGTTGATTCTAATATAAGGTGACCCCCTAAATATGATGGAGTGTCATGAACATTTTTCAAATTTTTTAACATTCTTACCATTTAGCCGAAAAAAAAATTGCAAATTGTCCTGTTGATGCAAATGTTAAAATTTACTGCCTGAGCCATCACAATTTTGTTCCTTAAAATCACCATAATCATTCTTTCTTTCCACTACCATCTTACTTTCATCTTCACAATCTCCTTTTTTATTCACCTACCTCACTATATCCTCCTCTGATTTTTTAGGCTCCCTTGAATGTTTTGCATACTGAATGTGGGTTTGTATTTTATCTGATGCCACCTAAGAACATTCCCTTTTAATTCACAAGATTTTCTTCTTGTCCCACTGTTGTTTATGGCTTCCAATTTTTTCTAACAGTTCTTTCACACTCTTTAACAGAATATACTTTAATTTAACAACAAACCCTAACCAACTAGGCTTAATATGCGAATATAAGATTGTCTGTATTTTTCAAATAAGATATTAAGGAAAAAACTTGTTATATTCAGGTAAATAAGCTTTCATTGTTAGAATCACAAACTATTAGGACAACAAACTTTTTTATTAATGAAATAACTTTTTGAAATGTCAATTTTTTATTCTGGATATTTTAACTTTCTCTAAAAATTAATTTCTTGAAACACACATAAATTGTGATATATTACCAAAATCCTTGCATATCCTACCTCCCCACATGGTAATCGTTTCGCAAATGCTATGCCTGTCATAGGTGTTCCTGTTGGAGGAAGAAGAATATTTGAATCCATCATTAA
Organism: Teleogryllus occipitalis; assembly: GCA_011170035.1. Taxonomy (NCBI): domain Eukaryota; kingdom Metazoa; phylum Arthropoda; class Insecta; order Orthoptera; family Gryllidae; genus Teleogryllus; species Teleogryllus occipitalis. Next base: position 108,797 of record BLKR01003695.1, on the reverse strand, counting down.
CCATTCAACATTAAGTGGTCCTTTTTTCATTTCGTTATACTCATCTTCAAACATATCAAGAAATATTTCTTCACTCTGAAAAAGGAAATTCATTACATAAAATTCTCCACCAAATTAATTTAAATCAATGCCTTGTGAGCTTCCTCTGAACATTAATTTCAAACTGCTACTCTGCATGGTGCAAATCAAAGAATATATTTATATAACCACTTAAACAAAGCAAATTTCACCTTGTAAAAATTATGCAACAAGCAGGTACTTTCTTCTTTGGCTCCCTCAATAGCAGCCAAATGGCAGTCATGAAGAAAACTTTGCCCATTCTTCATCACAAGTTGAATAAGAAGTCTAATGCTCAATTCTAAAGTGACCAAACGCACCCTCGACTCTGAAATTCGATACACTTTATTTTAAAATGTACAGGAACTACCAGTACGTTTACAAAAAATGCACTGTTCACACTCAGGCTACTTACTAGGCTGGCAACTCAGTGATATAATTTTGATTAATTTTTCCACAAGTAACACATTGTACCAATGTTTAGTGTCCTTCTTTTCGGAAGGAAATAGCACAGAATCCAATAGATCTTCATTTACACCTGAAAAATAGTCAAAAGTATTTTTGAATTGCAAAACAACAACCAAATTGGTCAATTATGAAGAAAGCCTACACAACAGTAGGGGATCATCAGAGAAGCATGGAGAGCACACACAGACATTATAAGCAGCAAAAATTATATTTATCAACTTAAAGAGAAAGAACTTTACAATTCCAATGTAATTATGTTATGTAATTATTAATTTGTAATGTATTATTAATTATGTAATGTAATTATTTAATTTGAATTCACGAAAGAACTAGTGGTTATTAAATATGAAATAAATGAATATAAGATTAGATTTCATAAGCTCTGTTAATGATATTGATGAAATAAATGTTACATTCGTTGGTTCATAAGGCTGATTATTTTGTAGGGAAATTGCAATCAACCTAAGCATACTTATTTAGAACACGTTTCCAGAAAGCGTCACTTCATGTGAATGGTCGTTAGCATATGGCAACGTAAGTAGTAGTTACTCTAACATCAGTACCCAGGAATAAAGATATTTAACATCAAATATAATCAGATACTAGTCAGCATAATAGTAATCTTTGAATTACGAAATAATTATTGCTATTACGCATGAGCAAAACAGGCCAATAATAACAAAAATTTATTTACCTTTATATAATATTTTATATTATGTATTTTCGAGAACCCAAAATTGAGAAATAAAGATTATTGTACTGACATTATGCATGTTGGGAGAATTGAACAATTATAAAATATATTACAATATTTTTAACATTTTTACTTCATGTAAATACACGCTCTAATTACGATTCAATATTTCAACTACATATTAAAACCACAAATGCCTACCATCTAAAAAAACACCAGGAATGCATGAAAAAGAAAACAGAAGAAATATGAATAATTCAAACATTCCATCATACATCTAGTTTATTTCTCAAGATGAAGACTACAAAATATTAAAAAACACTTATCACTTGCACAATTTTACAAATCCTGAAATATTTTCATTCAAAGTAATCACATTTTATTTTATTGTCATTATAAATGACATCAAGTAAAACTCTAACATGCTTGTTTGTGAAATAACGAAAAATAGCATCATAATCATCTAAGGGTGTTACCATTTTATTAAACATTCCAAAACATTTACTACTTCTAAAGAGTATTATCAAAAGAAAATTGTTTTAAATTAATTTTCCAATAGCAACAAAACTTATGTTGCCCACTTAATACTTTAAATGATTAATAGCTGCTAAGGTGTTATCACCAGTTCAGGCATCCTCGTAAAAAACTGCAATAATTTTGTGTTATCTTCAAAGGTTATTCCACCACACACAACCATCAACCTTCATTTGTTCAAAGGCAGTGGCGAATTCTCCAATATATCGCCCATATACCTAGTAATTCGAAGTGTACAAAAAGGATTTCACAAGTTTGGTAATCCTCTAAAAAGTTATGGAGAGTTTGAAAGCTTTAAAACAGATGCGAAAAAAGAACTCTGTTTTGCTATCGAGAGCCAGTCAGTCTTCTGCATCCATAAGCACTATGAAATGCAGTACAGGGAGAAATTTCAAACAGTTCTTCATGCTGTCCAGAGAATTCGCTAGCGCAGGCGAATTCACCATAAACCAGCTGTGATAAACTAGGGCTCCTCATGTTTCAAGGGTGGGGAGACGGGAGGATGCGCGTCTAGACAGTCAGTAAGCACTGCAAAATTTTTGCAGTGAACAGTCGTCCTCTGATCATTCGGAAGATACACTTCTCACAAGGTTTTGTGAAAATGGAGTGTGTTAATGACCCAGAAGTTAGTGGTTAGAGTAATTGTCTAATACAACAATTATTAAGGACAGAATTTCATAGTATTGGGATTTCATAAAAGCTCAAAATAAAAGAAAACAGAAGAGATAGCTACCATAAATTGTGGTATACTTAAAATAATGTTCAGGATTCGCCACTATTCAAAGGATATACAGACCTCAAAACAAACACAAAACCAATATCTTGGCTCTTTCTATTTTTTTGATGCCAAATGAATGAACCAAATACAGTAAAACTTCACTTAAACGTTTTTCAGGGGGCTGAAGGGGAAAAATGAATAAGTGAAAAAAAACGCATAACTGAAATTGATTATTATGAGCAAAATAAAACTCAATATTTTTGCGTTATCCATTTCCCAGTTCTTTAGAAAAATCTACTCCTTTTTTATTGCTTTTCTCCCTAACAACTTTTTAAATTTTTATTTTATCACATATTGAAAGGGGTTGCCTTTTTCTACCACTCTTTTTCATTAGAACAGATACGCAATGGGGACCTTACTGATAACTCTGAGCGACTCACTTTCACTGTGGAAACGGAAGGCCATGTCCTGCTACAACTGGCGGCTGGTTGCTTTGGTTTCAAGCTTGATGTTACTTGAGATTACATGGGTCAAAGCACAGTGTTTTAATACATGGGCGACAGGAAACGCACAACAACCCCACAATCTGGCAACAACCGCCACACCATGCAGAAAAGCAAACAGTTTCGTTAGCTGCTTGTGCCATGCCGCTTCGGAAAGGATCTCATGTTATCATGGCAAACAAAAGGGTCTTTGGAGAGTGTGAGTGTCAGTGCAAAAACTTTCTCATTTATTGGTCATCTATGTCGTTACTCTCTCCTGAGGAGCTAGCCGTCACCTCCTTAGATCCTCCGAGAGCTTCCATACACACCAAACTCAGGATTTTTCAAAGTTCTGCTGCCGGAGGTGGCCCGGGAACCGACTTTGCGCTACCACCTTGTGGGATTGAGCGGTTTTGGCCCCTCAGGTAGGCCGAATCGAGCTTCTATATTACATTTCATTAACGGGAAGTCACCTCAGAGGCCGAGCGACAGGTAGCTCCGTGGGAGCGCTCTAGAGCGTGCCGACTCGAGAAACATAAAAGTTCGGGGCTCTCGGGACAGGTTGCCCCAGGCCTCGCCAAGATCATTTGAACGCTATACGGTCTTAAAGGGACTTTTATTATGAACGTATAAGTGGGGAAAATGTATAAACGTAAAATGCATAACTGAAATAATTTAGCATGGGAATTATAGGAATTTATCCGGGACTTACAAAAAAAACGTATAAATGTGAAAAACGTATAAGTGAGAAATGTATAAATGAAGTTTCACTGTACTTCTTCACAATTTGAGCTTGCTGTTTGTGAGTAAGTCTTCAGGTTAAGGTCTTCAAAAATCAATTCCATCCTTTCTGCTATATTGTAACTCAGTAATCTAGGTTTTAAATTTTGATACTTACTGTGCTGGTAAATTCTGTACACTTAGTCTAGTGTAAAAATACTTGTCATTTCTGTCATAACAAGAAACTTCACTGTCTGACTGTTTTTGAGAGTTTGGTCCTCACATTGTTCAGTGTTTGATAACTGTTTTAGTAATAAAATATTTTCTAATTTCCATCATATCCATTTTCCTCTTTATTCTAGACAGTGACATACTTTCACATTTTTTCAATCATTCCCTCTAGCACAATTTCCCAGGGCACTATCACTCAACAGGAAAAGATATTTACAGGATATTACTAACTTCTGGAGCTGCAAAACGTGCACAAATTGCAATGCTACTCCACATGTAACATGCACCTTTTACTCTTTTCTGACAAATACATTAAATTCTACAAAGCTCTCAATTTCCTAAAAAAGGTCTTTCTCTTTTTTTCTTCTACAACAAGGTAGTCTTTCAACAAAAGTATAAAATCAATATCATAATAAAAAGTACAATACACCCAAGAACAACTTGTAACTAACTTTTAAGAGATTTACTTGCATCCAAGCTACATTTTCTAATTACTTAATTTCTACATTTGCAGAACATCTTGAAAGTTCAAATGTACGCCCAAACTATTCAAAACCCAATTAACAATTAATAAAAAGTCCGTGCATAGAAAAGGCATTAACTTATTTTACAACGAATTTTAATAAAGAAGTACTGAACTTCAAAAGTTAACAGCAAAAAAGAACTAAATAAAATCTTACCTTGGTTGTGTCCCAAAGCATACAGTAAGCATAAAGCAAACAGGGCTGCATAATCATTTTCAGAACATTCAAGTGTGTTGAATATCATCTCCAAAAACGGTTTATTAGACAGTGTCTGTGGTTGAGCGGCAGGTGATGGAGGAACAGCAGTGGAGTTTTCACTGGACGTGTCTAGACCAGTGTCACCAGAAGTGCTGTTAGTTGTTTCTAAAATAATACAACAGAACATTTCAACTTATTGCATAAAGACCTATTACCAGAGAATTCAAAACACTAATAGTAAATTAACTTCATTGCTTATAAATAAGCCCCAGATTCTTAGGTCTGAAACCAGACTGTTCTTATGCACATATTTGTAAAATATCAAAAACTTATTTTTTATGTACCAACAAATAACATGTTAATTCAATAGGAGTGAAAAAGACCTATAATGTCTATAAGATCTAAAAATGCCTTTCATGACTACTATAATGGGGACCTATCATTGATGAAATAAGCCCAGTACCGGGAAAAGGAGTTGGTGAATGAATGTATGTGCATGAGTATCAAGTTCTTTGTTAGAAGGTTAGCAGTTAAGTCTGAAAAGAGGTGTCTTTGAATCCTAAGAAAATGATCAACATAAAAGATTAAACCTCTTGCATCATAAGAGGGCACTTGTCCTGCATTAAAATGGAAGGAGCCATGAAGAGGTATCCTTCTGAAAAATATGTACACCTATTCTTGATTCAGGCCAGCAGACCTTCATATAGACAGGTTCTAAAACAGATGAGCATTGCCAATATCCAAATAATTCTGTGAAATGCACTCTTTCACAAGCCACCTAACCTGAGTTGTTAATGCTTTGGAAGTTCGGTCAGTTCAATAAGTGCTGTTGGAAACAAAGGAGTTTTTACAGGAAATTTACTTTGATCCAGTAAAGTCACTAAAACGAATATTACATGCAAAATCAGGTTGAAAAGCATATAAGAACATGAAAATAAATTCCCTTATCGAGAAATTAAAAGTGAAGCCAAGAATGTTGGAGACAATTGGACAACATGTAGCACATCGCACACCACTTAACTATTAGCGCACTTTCAACAAAATTGCAATAGACTACAGAGGCAAAGGGGTATCGATAGATGCAGTGATGACAAAACAAAACAAAATAAATAAAATCTATTAAATATTTTAAAGCAGAATTGGATAGTAGTGAAAGTATACAGATATCTTAGCCATATTTGAACAAAAAATCTAATACAGAAAAGCCCATAAAATGAGAAAATCACAAAAGAATTGGTAATATTTGGACATAAAATTGAGAGCTTGCCGGCGCTCTCAGTGATTTAATTGGCCATTTCATTTGTGAATTATTCTGCACTACAATAATCATCTCTTCGATCAGACTATCTTGGCTGTGCTGTGCCTCATGAATAACACGACTTGCAAGTTCAACTTTTGCATTTGTCTTGATTCTCAAGTGTTTTTTATGTTGCGTTTGACAATGTCATTAGAGTTTTGTACGTTGCCATGCATTGTGGGAAAACTTTGACATTGTAACTGCGACAAAATAAAAATGATTATGTTTATTTAGATTTGAAGAAAAAGTTTTGATTGTGACTGAAATTTTAAAATACATATTTTTCCCGAGAATCTGCTTGCTTTCTAGTAAAGAGTTCATCTGAATGTTTTTGAATCTGAGGAGTTTTAAAATAAACTGATTATGTTTAATAGAACTGCAACATTTTAAGACAAATACCCAAGTAAATTGATAATTTTTTGAAATAAGAAAACTTTTACAAGTGAGTTTGGTCACAACTTCAAACTTAAGATGCCAAATTACAGCACCAGCAGTCACAGGACTGACACAGCTATTATTTCTAAAGCCATTTCTATTTCAATGCTGCTTTAAAGAAGTCTGGGGATTTATATGAAGAATGTCAACAAATAATATCCAAGAAATTAGCATAGATTAATGTTGAAATGACAGAACATCCTACTGTATTCTGACCCCCCCCCTCTGCATCTCTCATGGAAGATAGTCCTAGATACTCTATGAAACTGATGATGACCAAGCTAAAAGGTCACCCCTCGCCACCTTTTAACTGAAGAATAATTCATGTAAATAATAGTTCTTTAAATAGAAGTGTTATTGAATTCCAGAAACATAAATAAATTGCTTCGATTCCAACATTCTTCAGTTGACAGAATAGCAAAATAACAATGAATACCACAGTTCCACCATGAGTTAGACAGCATCTGTGAAATACATGTGAATTATTTCTACATGTTATTCACTGACCACATCCCAATACAATTTGGCACAAAGGAAGTGAAAATAATCGCTCACATGATAGAACCAAGTACATTTCAGGGAGTTGATAATAGCAAGAATTGCTACAATAAAAAACCTGGAGAACGAGTAGTAACAAGTTGGGAGTCTTAATACACATTAAATATATATGTGAAACCTACAATTCCTTAAGTGAACATTTCAAAAATGTATAAAAATCTGAAAACAATGATTAAAAAAAAAAAAACTAATTAAATATGTTTAGAATCTAAAAATCCAGAGCTTACTTATAAATAAACGGGTAAAAATGATTATAAATTCCGCTTTTATCTCACCAAGTGCTAGCATCTGCTCCTTTTCCTCATCAGTAATATTCAGTACTTCGGGGGTCTCTACAGAAGAAAATGCTGATAACTCTTCACTTCCTGGAAGTGCATCTGCATTCTCCAGGTCTTTAGAAAAATAAATGATATTAGACATTTTTTTTTCTTAATGGCCCTGTAAATTACAGTAGGCCCCTAATTTTGATATTCCACTTTTTTTACACCATTTCCTCAAACTGGATGACAGGTCATGCATTAATCCTCTAACTTGGATATTTCTTTATGACAAATGCTTTTTCATGAACTCAGTGAAGAATTTAGAAGAAAGTTTCAAAATTTTATAACAGGATTATATAATAAAAACTAACTAAATGTATTCAGAACTTATTGGTCACAGGACAAGGATTATTATTTCTAGCTAAACTAGGGTTAATTAAATATGTCTACAGCTGATGCAAAACAACAGAACATAAATTTTCTAAATATATTTAAACTTTTTTCTAATAATTTAATTTTAGACAACTGGAGAAAAATTGCAAAAAAGCCATATGCAACAATTTTTATATTTTCTTTATCTTGTCTAACTACTACAATTTACAATTCAAACATTATTTACACCATAGTACTTAGAATTTTAACTATATATACCACAGAATCAGTTTATAGAAAGATCCATATCAAATGCTAAAGATCTTATCAAATGTACCTTGTGTCCCTGATGATATTCCAGAAGTTGCATCTGAATCCGTTATCTCTTGAGACCCAGAACTCATTGTATTTGATTCAAGTGATTTTTCTAGGCTTTCAGTGGGTGCCACAAATCCTGGTTTAATGTTGGCAGAACCCTTTCAGAGACAGAACAAAATTAAGATGAAATTTTAAATAAATGTGCTTGATAAAGGTGATTATTTATGTTTTCATATAATCTTTTAATAAATTCTTCAAATTTGTCTTTCAATAAATTTATCAAAGTGTTATTTTATCCAGATAAAAATAACTTGGTAAAAATGTAAATTTTGCAAGAATTCTTATTTTCATTTAAAAGAAATATATGTTCACATAAAAAACAAAACAACCTTACATTTACTGTTGCTTGCTTCATTATCAAATTTTGAATTAAAAATGATCCCCAATATTATTTTACAATGAACATTAAGAACGATGTATCATTTTGAATATTAATTTATTTAATTTTCTAATAACAATGGAGCCATCACAATAATCTATTTTATTTTCTTCCTGTTTCTTACTTTCAATGAGAAATTTTCAGATACATTCGTTACATTATAGAAGACCCCATTAATGGAGAACCTGCTTTTAGGAAACAATATAGGCTGTTCCAAGTCCGGCTTAAATTTTGGACATTTTCATCCTACACATGATCCTATCCTATATCCCCCCTTTACAAGTTACCCCACTCCATACATATTACACAATATTGGTTTTAGAAGGCCTAAATTAAATAAATGTAAAATTTTAAGTTTTTCTTGAAACAAATCTCTTTCTGACTAAATACAAATCTTCCATTAATGTTTATAATATAATTTTATTTAAATGCTATTAATCTAAATTAGAAAACAACATGCTTTATTTACTTTCTTACAACTGATCAATTTTTATCACTCAAATATCTTTAGTGACTCGAGTTCCAATGATAGCTTAGTACAATTTACACAAGAGGTCACAAGGTTTGCAAATTAACAAACCTGAATATTTACCTGGGCTTGTCTGTACAACGCAAGTTTCTCTGAGGCACCCTGTGAAAATATGTCCATATCTCCGTTGAGAATAATCCAAGCAAGTATGTGGACCAAAGGCCCATGAGTAATTATTAGGAATACTTGGGATAGAAGAAACAGAGATACAACACTGCTGACATGAGGTTTGATATCCTGAAACAAAACATTTAAAAATATTACTGTATTTAAAGTGTCTTGTGTTGAATAATATCCTAAGGCAATCCAAAAATTTCAAAATAAAAATATACTCTACTTTCAAAATCCAAGAACATCTAAGATTTTTGTACAAAGTAGCAATGACCAGGGTACACCAATGAAAAAATAATTTCATCTAAATATAAGCTGGTCCAGACATGGCCAACATTTGGCCCACAGTTAAATTTCTAATGTTCTCTATACAATGCACTGCAGAAATGAAATAAAGAGGTACTTTTAAGTCTTTATATATAAACTATGATATTTACCCATTATACATCAATGAAAGTTAAAATTTCAGAAACTCAGAAGTGGAAGTGTGTTCGAGTTTTGGAAACCGAGATATTTAAGAAGCATTGTTGCTTAGACAATCACTGCAGTTGATAACTGAAAATGTTATAGGTATAGGGATAATGAAACCACAATAGTAATAATAATAGTTTCACTATTGTGGCTTGATTATCCTTATACCTATAACATGGATTACCACAAGATATCGGCTACCACCACGGAATTTAACTGAAAATGTGTTTAGGCTGTTTGTAAATCAAAATAATTGTTTTTTATTTGCGATATAGCCCATTCAAGCTCATTCTATTAATTAAATATTGTTTCAATCAATTGTGATACATTTTGGATAATGATACAGTATGTAATAATATTTTTATTAAATTAATATATACAATAATATTGTATAATAAAATAGTTATAATATTTTTAATTGATCCAAATCATAAAATTATACCAATACACTGCATTATTCGTCAATATGTAATATGTAAAAATATTTAAAAAATAAATCATGTTACAGACACTTAGTTGTGAAATGGGTGATTTTCTTCCATTAAAAAGATTAAAACACAGGCAATTTTTTGGTCCCCCTTGAACTAAATACCAGTTTCGTAGATATACAACATCACAATAAAATCCTTTGGTTAAGCTTGGGAAAAGTTTTAAGATGAGTGTAGTATCTTTATGAGGAAATTAAAAAAGTTTTAATACATAAAGAAAATAAGGATTGCCTGAAGTTTCAAAACCAACTAGATCAGTGATTAACATTTTCTTTAGACATTCTCAAACATTTCAATGAATTTAAGGTCGAATGTTTACAAGGAAAAAATGTATATGTTCATGACTTAATATAAAGGTTTAAATCGTTTCAAATGAAGCTTAGTACTTTTTTCTAGAAATCTGGTTAAATTCAAATTTGATCATTTTCCAACATTACAGACTATATTTAAATATTTCAAGAGAGAAGATTCAAAAATTTAATAATATTATCATTTCACTAATGATAGATTTCGTGCAGTGACTCGCTCACTTCAAGAATATCAATAAAACTTTATGCATTACCCAAAAATCATTTTCTGAACATGTAGATGAAGTTATTGTTGATATCCAATTAGAAATCATTAATTTACAATGTGATGAATTATTTGACAAATATAAAGAGCAAGAAAATTTGTGCATTTTTTATAAGCAGTTGCACCATGAAAAATATAGAATTAAAAAAAAAATTGCCAAGAAACATAGTAATGTTCAGCTCAACTTACATTAGTGAACAAACCTTGTATTTAAAGAATCTAAAGAAAAGCACAACAAGATCAACGTTGAATGATTTATATTTGGAGGCTGTGTTAAGAATATCTACTAAAAGGATAGAACCAGATATTAAAAAAATAATAGGCAATGCAAAGCACCTCATTAGTGTTTTTCTTAACTTCTTGTACTAAATTACTTCCAATTATTCACAATAAAATTTTATTTACTTAAACAAATCATTTTTGTATTTAACATAAAATTAATTTTAATACTAGATCCAGCTGGTGAAAAAACGTTTTCTTTCAACTCTGGACCGTGAACAAAAACTGTTGGTCACACCTGGACTAGGCTAATGACATAACTCACAATGTGATATAACTATCAATATTTCAGTATTTACTCACTCACTGCAAAATAAAATTAAACATTACCTCTATTTGAGAGTGTCGGCGACGCTTTGTCAAGGAATATACATAAAGTGGTATTAACAACTTATTGAGCAAATGTTCGGTCAAAACTTGATTCAAGTCAGAAATCTCCAAACACAAAATATCATTTAGGTAATGTAAATGGTCCAGATGCTCTGCCACAAGGTCAGAGAGTCTATTCTGACTCTGATGGCTGAAACAAAATAAGGTTTCCAGATTTAAAATTTACAATAATAAAAACCTTACATAATGATAAAATTAAAACAACTCACTCTGCATCATTTCTCACACAACTATCTAATTCAAGAATATGATTTCCAATGAACCAAACTAAATTAGAAAAATACGGAGCAGCGGTTTTATCTCTGATGAATTTCAACATAGAACGGTCTTCAACGCGGTACACATTTAATGTCAAGGTTCTCACAGCAATGCGTACCATACTTTCAGGGTGGTTAAAAAATTTGATTGCTTCTGTATACAATGGGAAATCATTCGTATGCTGAAAAATATTATGTTAAAAGATTAACACCACAATTAATACAGATCAATTGTAAACAATTGGAAAGAACATGCATAAATACTATCACATACCTCATTATAGAAAAAGTGTATAGTATGAGAATTAAGTTTCAATGATAGAGTTTTCAAAAATGAAATATAATAGGCCATTACTTCTTCATCAGAAAAGTCAAATTTGTGAACAATTATAGAATTCACATGATTGTTGCTCAAAAGATAGTCTGAAAGCAAAAGATAATCTAGTCACTAAAATTTTTGGGGTCAGAGGACAACAAATTCACAAAATGTATCTTTATATATTCACAAATATCCCATCATTAATAATTAAAAACCAAAAATGAACAGAAGACTTGTTTAAATCAAGTCAGATACAAAGCAAACAAACAATTGCAATAGATTTGTATGTTATATACAATAAAAATCTGTAAACGACCTAAACATGATTAATCTGCCTAAAACATAACAGGAAATTCATCGACACACACACATCTAACCTGAATATTAATCTGATTCTGGCTTATCAATTTTAAAAATTCCCATTACTTAATATGGGAGACGTAAATTTGAAGTACATGTAAGAATATTCACTTTCAATACATCTTCTAAATCAAATTCAATACATCTTAATAATCTTACACCCACTGAATAAAGGTTTAAATTAATATAAAACACGTGCAATACTGTTAAATGATATACGTACATAACGATGTTTCATTCCTTATATTTTCAAAAAGAATATTTAAAGTTTGAAGCAGCTGCACACACACATAACTTCCACATTTCTGTTTCATAATCTTGAGAAAAAATGATAACATGTTCTTTTCGAGGAAAAAACTGGAAACAGAAAAATACTTGCACACAAAATATTTCAAAAAGAATAACTGAATATCTATGCATTGAAAATAACTTTAAATAAATTCACAAATCTTTAACAATTCTTTTAAAAAACTCGCAATTCTTTAGTCTCAGGAAAATATTAATGGAATAAACATAACATCTTACTCAAAAACACTGCTGTCATTCTGGTCTCCCCAAATGAGTATCTCAGCAATAGATCGTAAGGTTTCAACCAACAGTCCTCGGTTTGTTTCTGACACAGTTTGATTCTTTGATAAAACATTGTACAGGTACCTAATAACAATTCAGAGAAAACATCAAACCAATCTTGAAAAAATCAACTTGATAACCTGAATGAAAATGTTAATAACATTCAACTTTGTTTTAAACAACCATCAGTGGTACTCTCAATTGTACACACGGATTCATGTTATTTAACATGTATGTTCTTCTAAAGCAACATTCATGATCGTACAATTATCATTTTCGCATGTTTTTTGAATTTGCTTTGGTACTTACTTCAAGTGTTCCAGGGAATGAGGGTTTTTAGGCTTCCAAAGACCACTTCCAAACCAACTTCTACTTCTGAACATGTTCTCTATCGCTCAATGCAATGTTCTGCAACTTTAATTTACCCCATAGAGAATTTCTTTGGACATATAAATTGAACTTCAACGTGAGTGGCAACATTCACACTCCTCACCCACACCATTCGATTACTGATCCTTTTGGAAAACAAAACTTCAGTTGTTTAATTCACATCGCTGGAATTCTCTTGTAATCATATTCCACTATATCACACACCGTCATTAAACCACTTCCGTTACTCTTCATCGCATCACTGTCTTTTCCAAATCATACTGATGACGAACGACAGCCATTGTCACTTTGATTCTGATCCTGGCGATAAAAGCATCACGTGATCAAACATGTGTCATCGGTCTTCGCCTAAGATTTTTGACGCTACCTACAGTACGTCTCACAAACTAATATGAAAACACGCTCGAAATATTGAACTGCGCGGCGGTTTCTTCAACTTCAACTATAAGCTAAATCAAATAAAAAAGTAGAGCAAAATGTAGACCCATATGTCCTCCGATAATTTAACACATATTTTAAACGCTGATGAATATTCTTTAATTCACATCATAATCAATTTCTCTTACATATGTTATGAAATACAACTTGCATCTGTTCTGACGCGCGATCAATAAAATAGCTTCTACTCGAGAACATGTTTTTGTTTTGTTTTGTTTTTTCATTTTTTCAAAAGCGGTGTAAAATCTCTCACTTACAATGTTTGTCTCAGAAATGAAGTACGAAATATCCTATTGAATCTCAAACATATTTGACAAAATGTTTATTTTCATCACAATCAAATTTTCTGAATGGATAGTACATTTGTCAAATTTAAAACAATAAAGTAATTTTGATATGGACTAGTTGAAATCTCCAGGGGCACCTATATGAACTTTTGTGAAAACTTATAGAGAGATAGTGTAGCATTAATTTATTCTTTTCTTGTATCTATTACTTTTAAATTAAATTCATTCAAGAAAAAATGCGCTATTGCTCATTTTTACCCAGGAGAGAATTACTTCAACAAAAATAAAATGATATTGCCTCACTGTTTTTGGGACACAGTCTGGCGGTAGGGATGAATCTTGTTTTTTCGTCCGGCGGCGGTTTGGCTCTCCGCGGGCATCGAGTATTGATTTAGCTTGCAGTGCAGGAACGGCGGGCAGTGCTGTGGCTTTTACGTTGAACAATACTGGCGCTATCTTTCCACAGGTCAAGGCTTCGCATTTCTGCAATTCTATCGCACTTTTGGTCATTCAGGTAAGCTCAATTGTTCGTTGCTTACCAGTGTCCCTACTTCTGATCTGGAAAACATGTTAGATAAAAATGGCTGTATGTTTGTTTGCTTGTTCCGCGTGAAATTTGTTTTTGGAGGCTGTGGTGGGAAAAAGGTTTTATTTCGTGACAGCTGCTAATAATGGCATAACACTAGTAATTGCTAGCATGGTAATATGTATATTTAAAACTAAGTTTGATCAGCAATATTGTTAATCTGGCGTTGTTAAAAGCATTGCCGCATATGCGCATAGGAAAACAATACATATTTAATTGAGAAGATCATTCAGACCCTGCTGACAGTGCTGTTAAGGAAGAAATACGTTGCCAATTTTCTGGACATACTGAAACCGAAACCCTATGAATATAAAAACAATGAATTAAACATCCTTACAATCGTGTGTCCATTTTATCCAGTTATCAACCAAAATCTTTCAGCAATTACATAGCACAAGTTACTGACAAACAGATGCACCATTTAAATCCGAGATCAAATTCCAAGGCAATTAGAATAATGGCAGATTAAGAATACCATTCTGTGTTTTCGTGCGAGCTATTCAAATACAAAGTGATGTGATGTATTTACATATCACTTAACGCTTTTGTGCATCATTCTAACGTTATATACAAAATAACTTGTAATGTACGAAAGAACATTCTTGTGACAAAATGCGTGAAATTAGTTATTCTTGACGTATGTAATCAGAGATAAACACGAAAATAAATTCCTAAGTTTTTACCATACGCAATAATCTAATTGTATCAGTGGCGTTCATCTTCAAACATTTGCACACCTTTCCCGCAGTATTTTTTTACGTACGAACAATAAAATTATTTATTTCAGTTCCTGAATGCAGAATCATGTTAAAAATGAAATACCAATGTAGCCTGTTTGTCAACCACAACAAGAAAGTGAAATGAAAAAATCAGAAACTCTTATAATTAGCAAATGACACTGGTACTTGGGAGACAAAACACCACTCCATAAAATATTATTACTTTATCAAAGTAATATTTTAGTACTCAGTAGAAAGATTAACCTAACTTTTAATCATGATTCCCTAAAAGTGAATTTCATATCAGACCATATCGGATAATAGAAAAGAAAAAAATTCAAAAATATGTTTACATCGATAATGGTGAAAAATAAAAAAGGTACTTATATATCAATAGAAATTTCCTGTTTATTTTGGTCTCAATAAATCCAAAATGCTTTCTGAAATTCCCAAAATACAGAGAATGTATTGTTCAAAATTTAGTACATGTACATTCAATGAATACATCACCCATATTTGATTTGTCCTTTTTAAACGATCAAGTTCGGCAAAAAGAATTGTAA
Organism: Teleogryllus occipitalis; assembly: GCA_011170035.1. NCBI lineage: Eukaryota > Metazoa > Arthropoda > Insecta > Orthoptera > Gryllidae > Teleogryllus > Teleogryllus occipitalis. Next base: position 93,162 of record BLKR01003695.1, on the reverse strand, counting down.
GGCCTTCTTAGAGATACTGTAGTGAAACATTCTACAGAGACAGTTTCGAGACAGTTACAACAGAAATTTGCATTGAATTGGGTATTCGGAGCAAATTCTACTTCTTTGTTTTCCATCAAAATACAAGGAGTGGTACAATATTATCCAGTAAGAAAATGATCGATCCAAACAATATAGAGTTGACTTTAAACATGAAAAAAATGTGATCGAACTGAAAGGCAGAATTCCACAAAAAATTATACAAAGTGTTCGAATTTTTTATCATGCGTTCATTTTTTTCTACAGGAATCCAAAACAAAAAATGCTGGAATCAAGTTTGAGATTCTAGGTGCAAAAAGACTAAAGCAGAAACAAAATATAGGGTTATGTCAACCATTTCAAAAAGTTTTTATAACATCTATTGCCCTGACGAAACTTTTAAGCTCTGTGCTTTCTCTCATTTTCACACTATTCGAGGAATTCAAATGTTTTTCACAGCTAAAAAGTGTTCTCATTAATGCCATTCTTATAGTTTCTTCCGCCCTTTATTATCTATAATAATAATATTCACGTATAGAGTATCATTTAATATTTAAAAACTAGTGGTGCTAAAACAGCACGTACTTTCTCATCCGTACTTTCACGCAAAATTACGCGAAAAATTCTCAAATTTTCGAAAAATTGTATATGACCTTATTTCAAAATCTATCTTTAAGGAACAGATTTCTTGAAGTGAAAAAAATCTCTATCTTTAATCTTTTTGTTGTAGGAACTCTCCGAAAAAATTTTGAACTTTTGCAATTTTCGAAAAATTAAGGTTTTTAACGAATTATGAGACCTGCACTGCTCTTAAACGTCCTTCACACTACCCAACAACAAAATTTAATCAAAAACGATGGAGCCATTTTTTTTAAATTTTAAATCTGTCCCAGGGGTTTCATGTAATGTACCTCCCAAAATTAAAATATCGATTTCAAACTCAAGGAGCAGCGACATCAGCCAGATCAATAGGGAAATATCAATTTTGGAGGAAATCGGCTGAATGGTTTACTAGTTGTTCACAGACAGACAGAGATAGACGTACAGACAAACGTTTTGCCGTCATTAGAGTTTTCGGTATCAAGGACCCATTACATGGATTCTGGCTACACCGCGTGATAGAGGATGTTTTTTCCAAACTCCACTTTTTTGTTATCAGGGTCTTGTAATAAGAGATTTTCTCCCGAAAATTCGCCGATTTTTCGCGCGGCATTACATAACTTTGTCTCCGTAGCAAGAAAGTAAAATCACACCGGCATGTTTCTCATTAGCAACAATGTTCGTTTGCCATTTATACCCCGGAAACTTAAATTATGTGGGAAGTGTTTTTTGTCATTTTCCACTTTCGTCGCAGCCTGAATGATACCGGATCTTTGCGCACCTTTCCATGGCTTGAGGCGCTCGCTGTTGTGAACTCCAGAGGTCATTTGTAAATAGAATGTGCTCTGCAATTAAGACGACAGGCTGACGAGGTCGGGAACAATCGCCGAGCCACGAGCGATACAGGACGTCATAGGATACAGTCGTAATACGCATCCGGATTCCGTCAAGTCACACATTTGCGTGTTTTTTTTTTTTTTTTTTTTTTTTTTTTTTTTTTTTTTTTTTTTTTTTTTTTTTTTTTTTTTTTTGTCATTTGTATGATTTGAATTTTCTTCTTCTTTCTTCAGCTCACCCCCCTCTTCTAGACATAATATTACGTTTTAAATTGTTTAAACGCGAATTGGGCAATTCATCAATATAAAGGAATATATAAATAATATTAGTTACGAAACCGCCGAGAAATAGTCATAAAATGAGAATATTGCACAGGAATCGCTAATCTTAACGCATCGGATTGAGAGCTTGCCTCCCGCTCTCGGTGACTCAACCGGCCGCAGCTGTTTCTATTCTTCTGCACGGCGATAAGCGTCCCTATTCTTCGCTGCGGTCGTGGATCTCGGTTGTTTCCGGCAATGCCTGGCGAAACGCGACAGTCAAACTCTCATTGTGAGCCAGTGTGACTTTTTGAGTGAAAGGGTGCAAGGTTATTATTTTATTTATTTTTTCTGATTCTTGGGTGCTTTTACTGAGTTTTAGCTGTGTTAGTAGGGTACTATTAATTGCCATATTTATGGGGAAATATTAAAAATATATCGTTGTACAGTTGAAACAAAAAGCAGTTCGGTTCCCATAAATTCGAAGAGAATCTTTTGACGGTGCCGAAAGACCGACCATCCTTCGTTTTTAAAATCGACAACGAAAGTTACCAAAAGAAACGGTGTTCACATCAGACACTTTATTGTATCTATTTATGAGGTTTTCACGTGGTTCTGTGGAAGTATTTTTTTTAATAAAAGGCAAGACAAAATACGCTCACGAAATATATGTTTCTGTTGGATTTGGTAATTTAAATACCTTTACAAAATAAGCTAATGAAAAATCAGAATAACTCATATCATAATATTAGCTACCGAACGAACTTTAGCTTTACCGTCACCTCAAACTTAAGACTATGTCTTCCGGCCGTGATCACTGGAAACACGAACAAAAGAATCTTACATCAATTTCAATATTTGCTTAAGGTATTCAGAAGATTCATTAAAAAGAGTATGGAGAAATATTACGAGAAAATGGGTGGTTTGGGTGTTTAAAAAATAGAACATCCCACGAAAAATATTTCGAATACCCAATCTCCCAGTAGCTTCAGAAAGGTATGTCTGTATATTCCACAAATCTTGCCGTGATTACGCAAAAATGTCTTTCCTCGTCACTGACAGAAGATGAGAAATCTTCAAGAAGGAAGCATTTGCCAGCAAAATGATATAAACGTTTGTTCATCTATCTGAGGAGAAGACTGTGGTGTGCTTTTTCATCTGAACTAACTTACTGTGTATTCCAGCACTGCCAAAGTTTGCGAAGTGTGAACATGGAATGATTTTTAGGGACAATTTTTTAGATGCAATGTTTCAAAACGATATTTAAAAATTGCTTCGAAACCTTATTCTGGCGTGCTTAACAAGCATAACAAGTGAAGTTTAAAGTAGAAAGTCTGAGTAGCGGAGTGGCTCAGAGGTAATTTTCTAGAATTCTAACTGTCCAAGCAAGTTTTCCAAGAACCTACTTTACACATTTTTTTTTCTTTCTGGGTTAATTTTTTTTCTTTCTGAACATATATATTATTTTCTTTTGAAAATAATAAACAATTTACATGTTTCTGAAGTGTCTGTATGCTTCTACAATGGAAATTTTTGCATAGAAAGTATTTTTTCAAGCGAACTTTTGAGTGCGTATTGCAAGCTCAGCCATTCGGAATATCCAAGGAGTTTATTAGACAAAATTTGCTTAAAATTGTCTTCAGAGCTTATTTTCGAAGTTTCGACATTTTCTCCCTGGAAATCTATACATTAAGGAAAACTGACGGTTTTTCACTACTTGTAAGATGCCATTGACTCCAAACCACGTAAACGTTAATCTGTTAGATGGGAAATTTCCCATTAGGGTACATCAAACAGATTTATGAATAAAAATGTACGTAGAATTTGACGAAGAAATTGACCGAGAAACGCAATCTGCAACACACGTCTCCATTGCGTGTAACACAGAAGGTGCGACCTGTACATGGGTGTTCGTAACGTGGCAACTGAGGGTATTACATTCAACATGGAATATGGCACGACTTTGTGCGTCTTTCTCAGCCCTGCTGCAAGATGTCGCATGATTGTGACCGAATCAAGCAGTGCTGCAGATCAGCGACTCTAGCCGCACGACCGAGAAAGATACGAAAAGCCGTGTCATATTTCCATCTTGAAGACAATACCCTCAGCTGCCACGTTACGAAAATCCAAGTATAGGCAAGGTCGCCTAAAGGGCCTATGGCTGTAGATCCATGGGGGCCCCTTATATCAAGCAAATTTATCCTTCTCCCTCAATACTTAAGTAGAATTTATCTATAGACAACTAAAATAAATTATATCCGTTAATTTGAATTAGAAGAACATTTTTGTGAGGATGGAATGAAAAAATTCGGGGTCCCAAATAAGTCGGGGTCTGAGGCTAGTAGCCCCAGCAGCCTCACTTCTTCGTGGATGCGATTGGTCCTAGGCCCCTTAAACCCTGCTTTCGGGAGACTTGAGTTTCTGAAGCTGTAATTTACAATTTTAGACCATTTAAGTATTTCTATATTACTGCTTTGGACTTTTATCTCTTCCGGATATCTCTTTCCGTATCTCAGGAAGTCAGAAATGAGCTAAATCTCAAAATGAATCTAAAAAAGAATTGGCTAATTGACATCCTATGCAACGGATCTGATTCCTTTTGTTTCTTAATTATTGCTTCACAATATTAAGACGTTTAGCCCAGCTCAGGACTGGCCATCTGATGAAACGCAGAACGAAGGGTCTACGTGTTCGAAGTTGGGTGCCAATATGAAGTTACTTTCATTTGTAAAACAATGAGTTACAAAGAGCGGAATGTTTGTTGCGAGGAATTACAAAGTGCGGAATGAATGCGGCGAGACAATCTTTGCTGTACTGTAACAGAGCTAGCTTTGTGGGTCGTGTGTGACTTAAAAGCCTGCAGCACAGAATCAGTCAGGGCCGGATTCCCATATGGGCCAGACACGCAAGGGAGCGCTGTGGCGCAACGCCGTAGCGGTGCAGCTTTTGTTTATTTATTTTATTTATTTTTACGTCAAAAAACAGTTAAAACTGCGTATGACGTGCTATGGGGAAAAGTGAATTGTGTGCACATTTTCAAAATTCTGTGATCCCTACACTAAGTCATATACTACTTAAATTTTGAAAACAGAAAGAAAAAATCTGCCATGTAATAAAATCTATTTTCAAGGATAAATAAGCAATAACTTTTGGCTCTTATCCATGTTGTCCTTCGGAATAATACTTCCTGCCGCGACAACATGGAAACGATAATTTGAATAATTGTATTTCCCACTGAATTCTAGAAGACGTGCACAGAAAATGAAGTTACATTTATGTCCAGAAGCAAAACAAGGGGCCATCTCAGCATTTGCTCAATGGATCAGGGAAACTGGACGAAAAACCTGATCGAGATGGGGGTCATTGACCCGGAGGCTGTAGTACAATACTTGTTACAGGTTGTTTATACACATTTATACAGTCCAAATGGTAAATAATGCATTATGTATCATTGTTAAAATTAATGTTACTTTTCTTGTGATGCTCAGTATAGTCTCTAATTGTATAGAAACAGTTATGCAGCAGAAACGATTTCACTTGGGATTTAAACTTTTCTATTGAATTTAATCGTTTAATGTCATCTGGCAAAGTGTTGTAAAATAATGTACATGTATTGTATGTGAATTTTTTGTAATGAGCTGTTGATACTGTCACCTGATGAATATGATTTCTACGTCGAGTGTTATAGTAATAGACTTCGGCATTTTCTGAAAATATATTCCCGCCCTTCGCTTTTCGGGAGTCTCTTATGCTTTTGGGTAGATTGGGGTCTGCTAAAACTGGTACGAGCTATAACGAAATGACTGGTAGTGACACATTTTTGGAGTGTATCCCAAGAGCCATGCCACCTTTTTTCTTTTCGAAAGCGCTTGTATATTGGGTGCACCAAATATTACAATAGTATTGGCATCTTCGTTCATTTTTAACGAAGTGATTGAAAAGTGTTGATGGATTCGTGACATTTTAATGAGTTCTGGAAGTTCACACAGACACAATTCACTATCTTGCAACGTGGTACATGGAAATCACGGTACATAATCCTATTTGTAGATAAGGCCCTATGTGTATATGAGCTAGAACGGGGATAATATACTTTTTCCCCTAAGTTACATTGTTGACTTTTTAACAATAAATAAAATTAAATACATAATTAAAAGTATAAATTATACATAAATAAATTTTAAATAACGTCTGTCCTGAGGTACTTCCCTACATTGCAGAGCAAAGGAATGCAAAGATCACTGGCCTAGTGTAGTGCCCCAAACCGGGAGGTCCTAGGATTCGAGTCCCGACAGTGGCAGGATTTTTGACACTTACTGAATATATAGTTCGTATTCAGGCGCTGTTTCGAGGAGAATTCCAGCGACCAACTGTTCTGATCGAATAGTCTTCCATGGATTCTTCGATCAACTCTAAACAAATGCAGGAGTAGTATCTCACAAAGCGGGCCACGGACTGCGCACGATCTTTCCTTCTTCTTCCTTGTCGTATCCTCACCCCTTACTTACTCAGCCTTACACTTGCATGCTATGTCCCACCACACATGTTGGGAGATTAGAGCTTCCCGCGGCCGGGGTGATGCCCACTGGTGGTAGATTCCTGCATGCAGAAAACCCTGACCGGGAGCGGTAGCTCAGTGCATCAACTGATGTCACTGCAGCGCCTTTGACCGGGAGGTCCTAGGTTCCCACTCCCCACGGCGGAAGGATTTTCGACACTAGCTTTCCAGCTAGGTCGAATTCAGACGCTGTCTGGAGGTGAATTCTAGAGGCCGGTTGCTCTGATCGGTAGTTTTCCGTGGTATCTTCGATGTCCTATCCTCTCCCCTTACACACACACTTACACAAACAGGCACTACACTACTACATTTTCCGGGAGACCGAACGGGAGCTTAGAGGTTGTCCCGGCTGGGGCAGTGCCCCGCTGATGGGAGAGTCCTGGTTAGGGGGAAACCGCACTAGCCGACGGTAGGTCGGTACCGGATCTTGTCATCCAGCGGGGGAAGATCACCGCCATCTCCCGAGAAAAAAACATGCACTACACTAACGGGACTAACGACCAAAGCAATTGACGCGCCCGGAAACACGAAAAAATCAATCAATCAAGAAAACCCTGCAAGCTGACATGTAGGTCCACGCATCCAGGAATAAGAACACTGCCACCTCCCGCTCTAAAATCATGCACTACTCTTACAGGACTAGGAAACCCTGGAAACACTAAATAATCAGTCAGTGGCACAAGCCTAGCAAAAATCGCTCTAAATCCGGACTCAACCGCATTCTTTCTTCGAAGAAGAGGAAATGTTGGATTTGAGATAATGAGAGCTTATAAGGGAGTTGAAACAATTCCGGAGAGTGGTTTAGAGATAATTTTAGATTATCTTCCCACAGAAACGCATTTCCGCCATTCAGTCTTTGATATCCTATATGCGGATTCAAAGGAGAATTATTTTACGTAAATACTTTTATGTAAAGGCTTATTCATGTTTTATTTTTATATCACGATGTGAAACATTGGTTACGTTAATACACGCATTCGTCCTCAATTTTCAACGATACTTTAACTCCTGAAGACTAGCGATTTAATAAAGTTCGACTGACATCGCTATAATAATTCAGTGTACAGGGCTGAAAAGTATTTCTCATAAATGACCGTTACTTTGGTTCACAAAATCACCGGACACTAACGTCAAAATGTCTGAGAATCCACTAAGAGAGAACACAGAATCAGGTGACACTGCTAACATGATTTCTGATCAGGGGAATTGACGGCCGACAAGAGTGGCTTGGTCGTATTAAACACATATTTCCAAATAAAAATATTTGTTAAATGATAGTTTGTGAATGGCTTTCGGTTACAAGTAGTTGATTTTAGCCTAAAAACTCAAAACTTATATATTAAACATGTATGGAGAGTCTAATAATTCTGTGATCTCCCTTTTAAAATTACTAATATTCACCGTGCTCCAAAACGCCACAGCGGTTATTAGTGACAAAAATAAAAATGAAGTGAGGAATTTAATACGACCCCTTTTCTACATTTCATAATGTAGCACTTCCATTCGTCGAATTTCAATTTCAACAGCCCACTATTAATTTAATTCAGCTTCACTTAATAATAGTAATTTTCAATATATTTCATATACTCTTGTTTATAAAAAAATTTCAGAAAATATTAATTCGACAATTACCATAAAAACATACCCTCTGACCCTGCTCGTATCGCAACTAATGAAAGAATGATCAACATAGTGCATGTATAGCAAAGTTACATTCCAAATAATTTACTCCTTAAACATAAACATTGCTTATTGACACATTAAAGTTTGTTTTATTATTTTCGCCTACTATATTATTTCAGTGATATACATAGCTTTTGGCTTTCACACGCAAACAATGTTTATAAACGGGGTCTCTAAAGAAAGAGAATTTCACGGAGACGTGACGAATTGCACTTTCACCTTAAAAATATGAAGGATTTCTTTAAAAAACTATTCTAAATATTCGTGTCAAATTCCACCCGCAACATTCGTTCAGATTTTTTAAACTAAATCGATAAATAACTCCTAAACTAAGCTTTTTATGACCCTAAAAACTAAAATTTTGAAGCCAAGGGCGTCAAATAAACGTCCCTAACACTGTATTCTATAGGATGAGATCTTCTTGAACATTCTATTACATTTTTGCTGGTTCTACGCTCCTCGATTCTACCCCACCTGTTCCGAACCTGTAGAAACTGCAACTGTACGTGAAATTTAACTACTTGGTATTCTATGCGGATGAATTACATGGGTGTACCTCTCTACTCGGTAATGACATTAAATAAGAATAGTTTTTATTCACAAGGGGTATTGTTTTGTTATCAATTATAAGGAGATATATAAAACAAGTGACGGAGAATAATAGGGTCTCGAAGAAAAATATACATTAAAGGCTTAATATGGAAATGAAAAAATAGTGAAGAGGGTGGGATTTAACAGGCGAGAGTTCTCGCACGGGTACGGTTATTATTATTAATATTATTATTATTATTATTATTATTATTATTATTATTATTATTATTATTATAAGTGGTGACTAGCAATATTTCTCTAAATTTTAAACTGCCCTAGGCGGACGACAAATCCCTATGACTCCACACATAAACAGAACACTTCATTACAACCAGCTTCCTAAGAAGCAGATCCAGGAACTGTGGGTACTTCTACAATACTTAGCGCAAAATTTGGATAGTCCTCTGCAATGTCAAGTCTTGCCCTGTTGAATGACCTCAGCCTGTTGAATGACTTGGGAATTCGGACGAGTTCTTAAATAAATTTTGGAAAGCAAACCCCAGAGCTCCGATAACTATCATACCATCTGTATTTTTACATTCTATCTCTGAATGATTTCGATTTCTTAAGTCGAAATTCGATTAAGACGTATTACTGTCTCCTTAGTTACGGCTTTCTGATCGCAAGGCACAGTAACTTCAACGTGAAAGTTCTCTCCAAATCTCGAAGGTCTCCAGGTCCATTTTTAACGGATAAAGTACGATCGGTATGGATTTGTTGGCCTAACAGTATTGTTCACCTGGCCGGTCACCCAACCAGGAACCCGCGAGTCTCGACTTCGCTTAACCTTCGTGACTTCACGGAGCGTAGTAAACGAATTCGGCTAGCGCCGCCGGCTATTACCACTGCTTTTCGTTCTGGCTTAATCCTTCCCCTTTTAAACTGTACAGATGATTAGTATTTGTTGATCTGTATCTTGTCCATTCTTTTTAAATATAGTCCATGTGGTTTGTCTTTCCATGATACCTTTAACCCTTTGCACTCAAATGGCCACAGCACACTCTCCTTTAGCTCTAAATATCTTCCGGTTAGGTGGTGTTCCCGGTCGTTTGGTCAGCGTCAGCCTGACTGACGACTCACTTTTCTGCGTACACCCTGCTATGATGTTGACCATCATGCACCGCCCGGTCTGAATTGGTTTTCTACTACACGCTAAATGGTGCATTTTATTTGAACGAAATAAAATTAATTTCAATACATATATAGTTTACTGATAACGGTTCACAAAAAGAATAATACTGTACTTTTATAAATGGGTTTCTTAAGTATTTTGTAACTGTATAGTAATATTTATTTTTTTAACAAAAAGTCAGATTTGGTATACCCTGTAACTCAAAAATTCTTACATATCCATTTTTTCACCTAATATTATTTCCAGAATTCCTCTAAATAATGTTACTTTTTTTATCATTCAAGATTTAGAAATAAATCTTCAATTTATTATCTCCAAAATCTGTCGCCACCGTTCTTTCAAATCTCCACCTTCTTCATTTACGAATATTTCCAATTCCTTATTTAGAACAAGGGGATATTTATAGCCCCTGTTTTTTTTCTCGTAATCTCTAATTTCCATTAAATAGTTTTTCTTGCCCTTTTCACTCACAACCAACTCCGTTACTGACATTTTCTGAAATGCACTCGTGCAATTCCTAATCTCTTCTGATCTCATCTTATCATAACTAGATATCCACATATTTTAAAAAACATTACATCTACAACAACTCACAAATAAAAATTAATGCAGAAACCAGTACGACAACCAACCAGTTCTGTAGACCTTAACAGATAAGGTCATAATTTTGCTTTCCTTAAGAAACTGGAAAAGGGCAGAAAACGAAAAAACACATTTTACAAATTAAATAAAAGTATTTCAGCGGTATCCCAACAAAGATGAAGGTAATAAACGTATTTATTTTTGTGTTCAAATTCCCACTGGCCAGGAGTGTGTTCCAAGAATTTAAACTTGACTAATACTATTGAGCATCACAGCTTTGAGAGACAAGCGAAAAAAATCCTGAGCTGACACAGACATAACAGTAGACACTACTGCTGGCCATTAGACCGAAGAGACAGTTTTCTTAAAAGCCCTTCCGTAGTGCAAAGCGTTAATGGTTTTTTGTGTCCCACACGTTATGCTAAGTAGCATCAACATTTCCCTCTGTGTTTCCTGCGTATCTTCCATAGTTATCTTTGCCATATCTTTTGCTACATTTACAATGCCTGTTTTCCTACTATTTCAGTCAAATTTAATGGATCATCTTGAAGACTATCCTCATTTTATCTCATCGTATCAATTGCCCGAAAATTTAAATTGAATTATACCCCTCCTATGTGTAAAAGTCGATGAAAGAATATGCAAGCTTTCTGTTTTTTTCGGTCCATGATAGGAATTTTTTCAGTCCAGTCCGCCAGTTCGAAGTTGTACTCAGCTATGCTGTAATAATAATAATAATAATAATAATAATAATAATAATAATAATATGATGATGATGATGATGATGATGATGATGATGATGATGATGGAGCTGAATTGCCTATTATGAACGTGCCGTAGCGACAAAAGGAACTGCAGGAGTTGAACAATGACAATGAAAGTAAAAGAACCGTTAGTTGTGACTGCCCACTGAGTAGATAGTCTTGATTATGAACGAAAGAGACTGAAATCTCCAATAAGGTAATGGCCAGATGCAGATATAAACGAGGAATAAAGTGGCCTACAGCAATAGATATGCAACCCTTCTTGCAATTGTGCCACAATGGCTGCCTATTGGTAAGAAGATGCGGAACACGCACAAATCCGTCTACCGCAACAGTATACTCCTTTGAAGCCACCCCTTTTCAAATGTTCTGCAAATTTGAAAATAGTTTTGCTTTCTTCCCATTATCATATGAAAGAACGCATTCCCTTATTCAAAACGGAGAGAGTTAAGGAAATTATTCCGGTTTATATCTAATTTTCGTCAATGAATAACGTTAAAAGCGAGATTAATAAAACTCTTGTTTATTTCGTTCTACCTAGTAACAACAGAATAAGACTTATGCATGGGTGTGCTCTGTCTAAAACAAGGGGAGGGGGCATCTGTATTTCTAGTCCCGTTAACTTCATTTACATGACATATTTTACTGATATATTTTTAGAGGTTTCTTTGGGGGATCAACTATAAATTCGCCACCTTTCAGGGCGAGATTCGAAAGTTCTTTTTGTTTTTGTCTCGTCTTTTTATTCATCTGTTACCCTATACACACACTTTCTTCACAGTTTTTAGAAAATTTAATAACTTTTCTCATATTTTCTTTCTTTGTATAATACATATAATATGATTTCATAAGGTTTATAAAATGTCATGTTGCCAAAATGCCCTGTCAATGCAACAAGTCCTTTTCAAATGTGAAATATCATTATTTTTCAAATCTTTTAAAATCTTACATGGTAAGGCAATAATACTTTCAAACAAATAGGTGAGGTAAGATAACAATACACAGGTGCATTAATGTGTCCTGTTTGTCATCTGTAACTTCTAAAGTCTCGAGTTCCACGTGTAATTTTTATGAGATTTAACATATTTACAGGAATAAAATGTATTTCAAAGTTACCACCTTTCAAAATTTTCAGGGGGTTCACAGTCCTTTCGGACCCCCCTTCCCTGATATAAGCATATGAACTTACATATCATAATTTTTAATGCATTAATGAATTTATTGAAGAATTGAGTATTGCAATGGTTCTTTTGACTTTTATAAAACACTCAGTAGTATTTTTTAGCAATTTCTTTCTTTCTTTATTTTTTTACCATAAAAAAATATTGCAATAACGAACTAGATAACAGATGTAAATATATTCTTTAAACTATTTACTACATATTCTTTAGCAGTGTTTAATGGTACGAATGAAGGAGCGACTGGAATTAGAATTTTGTAAAAGTTTATAGGTGCATTATTGTGGATCTGATATTGATATACTTTTCATTGCAGACGTTACAAAAATTCTATCAAAATGGTGGTCCCTATACGAAGCTGTTGCCTACTTTTCAATCTTCGACAAGGAACCATGCTAATGGCAGTTGTTGAATTGGTAAATACATATATTAGTTTTAATTATTTTGTTACCAATATTACATTATCGCACATTTCTCTTTTGTTCTTGGATTATGGTTAGTAATTACTTTTCAGTCATATTTCAAGTCCAATAAATTTCAACTTATTTGAAAGTGATTACAGATTGCAACATAACAACAAACTTTCATGTCTTTCAGATACTCTCGGCTATCTGCCTCTTTCTTCTTCTCCTGGCATCTGGACATGCTCAGGAAATGGCAGCTATGTTAGAGGCAGATATTGCTGAAAGTCAACGTTTACCAGTAGATGATGAAACAGGAATTGTTCTATACCACAACAATGAATCCCAACTGCATAAAGCCCAGCACTTAGCATTTGGTGTATTTTTAAGCTTATTTCTTTCATCAACAACCATTTTTTAAAAGCTATATATTAATTTAGTCCATTAAATAATTTCTAAAAAGGGATAAATGATTATTGAAAATAGTAGTAATTCATTTTTCTCTTACAGTTATGATTATAGCTCTCTACACAGGAATTGCCATGGTAACAATTCATTTGATTAGCTGTGTTCTTCTCCTCTATGGATCAATTATGGTATGTTAAAATGTGCTCAATTCCTTCACTTTGACTAGCTCCACTGAAGTAGTAAATAAAACATAAGTAGTGTACATTTCTGTGATGCACAAATTCAAGAATGCATTTTCAAAAAGAGAGAATTCCCTCTCATTTTAAAAGAATAAAATCGGCATTGAATTTTAATTTTTGTTTCAGCAAATTCGACAATTTCTTTTGCCATGGATAAGCATTGTTTTAATAAGTTTGGTAGTGAGCTTTACTGGTCTGTTGGTATGCATGATTTTAGGATATGGAACGCAGAGTGCACTCATCATCTCTTCTCTAGCTATTCAAATTCGTAAGTATGAAATGCTTATCAAAAATGTATCAGTAGAAAAGAGTAGTAATGAAATAAATGTGAATAATAAGGAATTTAAAATTTCTTTTTGTGTGTGCGTGTCTGTATATATGTACGTATGTATATGCAAGATCATTTTACTTTTATTTTTAATTTCCTACAATAAATCTGAAGGAAAAAAAGAAGCAGAATAATCATGATATTAATCATTGGCAAGTTCTAATAATAACTATCATAAAAACATATCATGGCAAAAAGAAAAGTACACAATCAACAACCATTACTTTATTTTTGTCATTTCAAAACTTCCACAGAATAAGGTGACAAAAATAAATAAATTTAAAAATAAGACCTTTACTAATAAATTTGGAATATAAGCTTTGTAAATAACTGGCAAATTTGTATTATTGCAAATAATATCTATAAGTTTAATACTACTCACTTCATAACAGGTTTCTGCTTATGGTTGGTGGTGTTCAGTTTCTACAGACAAATTTACGAAGAACAAGCTGCAAGTTGTGCTGTCCTTGCTCAGCAAGATATGATGAGCATCAAAGCTGGATATATGTATCCCATGGCATTAGATGGGAAGCCTTCAAATGTGTAGCTTCTAGTGATTTACACAAACTTGCCACTAAGAACTGTGCAATACATCATTAAATTTTTAAAAGCAGTGTGTGCCAATTTGCACACAGGTAAATACTCAAATTAAAAGCATCAGTTGCTTCATGAATTTTATTATGTTGAGAGTTATTTTATTGCACACAAAAGATTTATTAACCTGCCATTAAATAAAATGCAGGTATTGTAAGTCCATATTTTATACAAATATAATAGAAAGCCAAGCAGTAAAATTAGCTCTTTATACTCCACATGTTCTGTGATCAATGCTTAATTTTAAGAAGTGGCATAATTCATGACAATACTTGACAATTTAGAAGATTTGATAAGTCAGTTGCATGTTATAATTTTGTTGTGTCATCATTTTTGTTGTTGTACAGTCAAAACTTGAAACTACCTCTTTGGTGGATAGTGTACATTTTTTGTAAATTGTTCATTCAAGTAACAGAAATGTTAAAAGCATACAGAACAATTTGTTCTTTAGACAATACAACACAATACTGCAATTCTGAAATTAAAATAAACTCACACTAATTCTTCAAGAATTCAATTGATAAAAACAATCTCCAGACAATTAATTATTCTTGAGGAAAAAGGGAAGTAGACAAATTAATTAACATGCATCTGGTTATTTTGTACAATACCAATCTGCGCTTAAAATACACCAATATTCTGATTTTAAATGCATAAAAATGATAAATCTGAAGAAAAGCACATTATCAACATTATGCTCATGTGCTTTGCATGCATTTCTAATTCACCTGTTTCAAGTTGAATATAGTTGTGATGATTGGTAATATGGAATTGTAACAAAACAGCTTCTAATGTATACAATATGCTATGATGGAGATTAAAGTTAATGAGTAATGGAGAAGTGAACAAAAGAAATAATAATTGACAAGTAATTTCATGTGTAAAATAACCAACTAATTCTACCAGTAATCTCATATTTAAACTTACTAATATTTGCAAACTGTGCAACCAGTAACTTCCTGGAATGTGGCAAATTTGATTGCCATTGTTCATTTAATGTAATGTAGCAAAAATATGTCAGAGACGGTAATCTATTTCTAAAAAAAATATTTTTCAAATTAACATGGGGTAATAAATCAAATTGTGCCATTCCAATAATAACATAAAATTCATGAGTGCTTTATTTAAGCCAATCATGGCACTTTGTATGTACAAGAAATTTCAAATTAGATCCTACAAGATAATACATAACATATTGGTGCAAAATATACATAACCAAATGTCACATAGATTTTCTTACAATAAAACATTTAATAAGTAATAATTGTATTTTGTCTTTTCTCAATCATATTTACATCTCAATAATTCCTTTTTTATTTGGATCAGAACCATTTACATCCACTGTTTAACATTAAAAAAATATATATAAATATCTACAGAACTTTGGTTAAGTCATAAGTACAAAATACAGATGGAAAAAAGAGAGAGAACAATCCTGATATGGATGCATTTAAGTACTTTCATCTTACAAGTCAAAAAACACAATATTCTCTTATAAAATATTAAATAAAATGTGGGAATCATAATATTCTACTTCCTTCTTTAACTTTCATACATGCTTCTCAGAAGAAGACAAATACATATTGTATTCTTAAAAAATTAACAAAAGGATTTCTTCCTTGATCCAGGTGAGAGACATGATTTGAAGTAATTTCTTTTCAAATTGACATTTCTTAAATCACTCAAATTATTACAATTGTTTTAAGAAATTTGACTTTGATGACTTTGACATCCAAATAAAAATCTGCAGAGAAAATTAATATTCCTATTGTTTAAATGTAATAACTAAGGCTAGATCAAATTATTATGAACTAAGAAAAGAAAAACAACATAATAATAAAAAACACATGAATGAACTACAAAATTAATACTTTGCAGCATGACCTACTTTCTAATTCACATATACTACTAGAATTGGCACATGCTTGTGTTTAAGAAAAGACTATAAGCGTGGGAAAAACATTGATAGATATAAAGGTTTGATCCCCCCCTAAAAATTAAAACAGTTGTACATTTTAGTTATTAATAAAAAAAGATTTAGCCAACTTATTCTGTTATACTTGAAAGAAAGTATTATTTTTAATGATCAGTGGTAGACTGAATATAACAGGAAGAGAATCTCTGCAGGATATAAACTGACAAATTAAACTAGTATTTTAAGTTCCAATAATTGCTTGAGATGTTTTCAAAGACATTACTCAATCTCAACCACACTAGTACATTAATGATGATATTTGAGATTAGAAGGGTACTAAGCAATTTGTAATAGGTTGTCAAAGAATGAAATTTTTATCAAAGTCAAATTTATTAGGAAACAGGTCTTCTGAGCGCTCATTACCACTACAAAACTTCTGTATTCTCTAGACATAAAAATAAATTTTCAAATTATAAAATCACGAAGATATATACATTTCCTAGTAATTTGAGCATGGAATTTTTAACCAGAATTATATATCTCCCTAAACTACATAACCACAGTGGAAGAATATAAAGTTTAAGAGGAGTTTTCCTAAGAAAATACATCTGGTCTGGTTAAGGCAAAGCTGTGATGATGCATTATACTAGTACATTCAATGGCACTTCATTATTTGTCAAAACTAATTTGCTACCATCTAAATAATGAATGGAAAAATTCTTCAACTTCACTAATACATGAATAAAAATTTTGTTATACATTACAAAACACCCAATCCATGAAGCAAATTTACATATTTTTAAGCAAGTAGCTACAATATCGTACATGTTGCTTTTTTATGAATTTAATTTCCTATTTTTTAAGATACACGAAACAACAAAAGCTTTATTATTCAATAAAATCAGCCTACTGATGACAAAATTCTAAGGAATAAGATTTCTCAACAATTTCAAGATTCTTATTCCTTTTTGTAATATTACTTTGATAATTATTTTTCAGTCTCTTACACAGTAAATCAGAAATTGTCACATGTCAAACAGCATATTTCATGGGATATACAACATGTTTCAACAAGTTCGTCAGGAAATAATCACATGACCACCATTGCAAAAAGACTAATTTACAATTTTTAATTATCATAACTATTTTCACATGGTTTTCTCAGTTCTTTATTTTACTAGATGTAATTGGAGTGGGTGGTTTAGTTATTTCATTAAGAGTACTAAGAATACTAGAAAATTTCAGTTTAATCGATATAGCTCATACCTGTTGCTCTCTTTTATTCACAATTTAATTATGTTTTATTGAAGACACAGAGTAGAGAATTCGGATCTTAAGAAAAAGAGCACAGATAGAAAATGTATTTTAGGTTTTTGCGATTGCAATGGAAAACAGTCCTGAATTTTATACAACTAAAGTGAAAATAATTGGCAAATTTCACTGACAAGAAGTTTGCATACATTCACAAGAACATGACAAGGTTCGATTCCTCAAACACCAAATTGTTGAGCAATTGCTTCCCATAGAATTCTGACTCAACATACAAGCTGACTTAATGTGAGATTGATAATCAATCAAACAATTTCTAAAAGCTTCCCAGGAAAACGAGTTTCAAAATTACTGTAGAAATGCAAATTGGATTTGTAGTTTTAAGTTCTTTAGAAATCAACATAAGTTTTCCTGAATTAAAATGAAACAAGTTTGTTTTAAGATTGTAATATTAATTGCTTTACATTTTTCTCAAGTAACAAATCAGTAATTAAATAAATTATTAAATTGCTATATCATTATGAAACAATGGAACCTTTCAAACTATATGTTTAAATTGCTTAGCAGGCTGATAAGTTGACACTTGAATGAACACTTCTTCAAACAGATGTTTTATCTGCACCTGTGGCAGATATCTTCAGGGGAAATAGTTGTTGATTCCCCCTGGTCAACTTCTGACCAATTAATGAGTAGCCAGGAGCTGACCGGAACAGTCTACAACCATTGCCCTAAGGCTGATAAAGATGTCAGCTGTAGATGCAGACTAAACATCTGATAGAAAAACTGTTCATTCAACTGGACCATAGCTTACTGGCCCAGAAAGCAATTTCAATATGTTAATGTTTATTATATTTACTCAACAGTTCCTCAAAATCTACAGCTAAATTGATTTTCTGCAAAATTTTGATGCCATTGTTAATGGGCATATTTTGCACAAATGTTTGATTATTTAAAACATCAATGCTTCTAAACATAACTTGTAAACTGAGAACAAGAAAAAGGTATTTATTTTCAATTATATTACAACATCACATATTATTTGATTGAACAGATACATTTCTAATGTTATTTCTTGAAACTTGGTTGTCTTAGTGCTCATTGGTGTCTGAAGATTAACACAATACAGAAGCCTTCATCACCTGATCACGGTCTATATATTAGAAAGACCAAACAATATTAGAATGCCCAAAAAGTTTATTGAAATTAGAAAATCTGCAACATACATCTTTCAGTCTACTAAACAGCATAATTTAACTAAACACATTCAGAGGAGGATTAACTTTTGTTACAGTAGAAAATTTGTATCACCAAAAATTATATTTGTGAATACGTGTTGTCATCTTCTAGGGGAGGGGATTGAAGTCTCTTGAGTTCCCCCTCCCTGAATACACTACTGTATATATATGCCCAGACAATGTTTGTAATATTGATTCAGCATTTATTGCTAATGAAAAAAGGCTTTAATATTGTCTCCATTTTAAATATGTTAGAGAAGTTTTGGCTGGCAAGTCTCTCCTCTTTTTATCCCAAAAATTCAACAGATAAAGAAGGATGATGTTTTGCATACTAAAGCTGAATCCTCATTTTTCTTTTGTTATCTTCATCTTGATCAGGATATTGCTTAAGAAACAATTTGATGGTCATTCTGACTTTTAATGGTGTTAAAGACAGCACCAAATTCAACCAATTATTTTCTTCTTATACATGGATCATTTGTCTGCCTTCTCCGTCGATCTTGACGATTGCAGCATTGTCGCAGAAACTTTCACCTTTTGTGGGTTCATCGATAGCAAATTTCCAGCATAATAATAAAAATGTTTATTTTCTTCATTCAGAAATTAAGCATTGGAGTAAGGATAGTCGAAGATTGAGGAGGAATCAGATATTTAAAGGGTGGTGTATTACAACAATTTTTTTCTTGGCTAATTGTAAGTAATTAAAAGAAAGAAACATAAATAATTTTCTAGGTATTTTATTCAGTTTTTCTTTTATAATGTATGATAACTAAATTTAACTTCTGTTAGAACCTGTTCCCTTTTCAGCTTGTTTCTTTAATGTAATATTAACCATATGTGATTTAGAGAGAAGAAAGAAAGAAAGGAAAAAAAGATACAGTAAAATAAAACAGAGAAAGAAATAAATAAACACCTTCAACACCAGCTTAATTACAGCAATCTGATAGCATGATGCAATTTCATCAATGTGATAGCATAAATAATTCATTTTAATCTATCTTAAGGCATTCTTTTATTTATTTTGACCGATTCTTTTTCTTCTTGTCAGACTATGATCGTTAATGGTTCAACTTCAAATGCAAAATTAAAGGAAGTCTGAAATACAAAACCAACAAGCTGCTGCGAGTTAAATTTAACTGAGAAATAAGCAATTATAAAGGATGGTCCTAACCCTACAGTGGTAACATGTAAGAAAGTTTCATCAGTGGTAACATTGAGTCTGAGAGAACCATTCAAACATTTCTTCTGAATTCTTTATAGAAATGAATTTTTATTCTTTCTTAGCAAAATATATTTATTCTAGATGAGAAATAAAACAAATTACAAGTGATCTTAAGACAAAATCATTACCCAACATTCTTCATTTGAACTGTTATTGCGAACTGGGGCTCAGCTGGTACAGTGTAGTAATAATATTGCTGCAACGTGTGCAAATATTTATATTCCCTTCTGCTTTTCTCCATTCTCCTTAATTGTTTTTTCCTTAGATGTGTGAGCTGGAATTGACATCAATATTCACTGTTTCCCTGTTTACCTTCTGCCTTACTATCAGTATTGTGCTCACTGTATAAACAGAAATCTTGTTATGCATCCTCATGTTCACTTGATACATTTAGCACCTCCTCTAATACTCTAACATCCATCTTATTCGCTCAGCTCTAGTTTCATATTCTTCATCCATTTCAATCACATATATGTAACACACAAGCAATCTTTAAAGCTCTCACTAACACACACTTCACAAATCAAGTGCTAACAAACAGTCTAATCCTTGTCGAAAGACGTATGTGAGGGGTAACGATGGGTCAGTCAGACCCAACTGTTTCCTTACATCACAAATTTCACTTTCACTCAACAACGACAGACAATGAAACCTAGTACTGATTATAATTCTAAAGAAAATAATTATTTTGAAAGATAGACGAAAATTCAATTAAGTGCTGAGTTTCGATTTTAAGATACGCTGAATAAATTTTACACTGGGTCTGGTAGACCCAATGTTACCACTGCAGGTTTCAGGTGGAAAGAAAAAAAGGAAAACATTAAAAAAGGACAGTAACAATTCAGATTCCTCAGCTGCAATACATTGATAATATAGAAACAAATTGTTTCCATGAAAAAATAATTTATTTAAGGTACATTATAATGAAATTAATGTAAATCTAGAAAACAAAGATGACCAAAAGGAAGCTTGAGAGAAACCTGAAGCAAAATCAAATATCAGCTCCAAAAAAGATTATTAGATGTTATAAAATACTGCATCTTAAAATAAGAAAAATTTTAAAAATTTGGAATAACAAAATCTTAACATTTAGTTTTTTTTAATATGATTCTTCCATTTATACGACATAACTGTAACATTTACAATTGTAGCACTGGTGATATTCGATGCATTGGTAAGTACTAAAACATTTTTATTGCATATCTTGTCATTATCGTAATTTAGTACTAGTAAATGTTTAATTTTCTTTCATAAGTCTTTAGTAATTTAACTAACAACCACAAGGTATAATCTGAGAGTTTTAATGTATTCACACACATATTAATTTCAAAAGGAAAATTTAAAAAATGTTTAATATTTTTACAATTAATTACTTGATACATATGTTCTGAGAGCTTCTACTCAATGTCTTTTAAGTTCTTATTACTCCAAATATCTCAATAACTTTGTTAGCAGATAGTCGATGTACCATTATATAATTTGCGGTAAATTACAAATAATTAATTTCCGATCATCATTCTTAGATTGCAATTTACATAAGACAGTCTCATTTTTAATGACTTTATCTTCGTTAATTGTTTCCCTCAACAACGAGAGTTCAATTTAAATCACCACTGATATCAAAATATATATCTTCTGAATTATAAAAGGATTTAATATGTTGAACTATGGAATATTATATTACAATAATTTGAAGAATATATCATGCAAAAATTAAAATCATTACTATAAAAATTAATAAAACTTCACCATGAGAAACCAAATCACAGGAGCTTGTATTCTTCAAGTTTATCAGATGTATTGAACAATAAACTTCAGAAACTGTTAACATTAATCACTTAAAAAGATGGATTTTGTACATACCAATTACAATATATATCCAATGAAACAAGGATCATAAGATGCACTAGATTATGAATACAAAAGATTACAGAGAATAACATAGAAGACATAAGTTGAGCAAAGAAGTTACCAGGCCAGTGTTTGAAAACATGACTAGATTGATTTAACCCATGAAAACTGCTGTTGAGAAGAAATTCTAGTTAATCATCTGCATTTTAAATATCACTGACTTAATTTCAATTTACCAGAACATCAATTAATTGATTACAAACAACATATATACCTACTTTATCTATCAACTTCATTATTCGGTGTCTTGTTTTCTATACACTGATTTGCCCATGGCATGATGAAAACCTCCAAATAGTGAGGTATCGCAAGTATTCACAGAGAGAATGAAACAAAACAATTAGATCAATAACATGATTCCGTTACACACTCATCAAGCACCATCATCCAGTCCTTTCCCATTTTGAGGACCAGAAGAAAAGATATAGATACATTGGCATTTACAATTCTTCATTTTACATTTCCAATCACTACATTTTATCATCAGTCATTTCAAGAAATTGAGCATAAACATCTCTGGAACACTCACCCTTGTTGTTAAAAAGGAACTTGTAGTAACTGCCATCAGCACAAATAACTGAAAACATACAATTTACATTACTTGATCTACTTCCCAAATTCATGAAGCGAAAAATACTACATCACAACTTCAAGACTTCAACGATTCAAAGTTGATTCGAGACTTCAACTTCAAGACACAATGATTTTATGATGCATTTCAGTTTCCTACTACTAGTTGCATTTCAGTTTCCTACTATCCAGTCCACACAGGAATAAGAGACTGAAGGAATAACAATTTGCATATCACATGCCATGGTTTTCAAAGAAAGTGATGCAATTAAAAAATTGCCATTTTTGACTCAAATGAAGAAAAATTTTCATAAAATAGTATAGTTGTACTATAAAAAGATAGTTGGTATACAAAGAAAAACACTTTGTCTATAGGTGTAAAATAATTTATTTGATAAAATATGAAAAATGTCAGTTTTTGGTCACTTTTCGTATGCACCAACAATATCTCCCTTCAGAATTTTTAAAATCTCAGAACCTCCATGAACTTTTAAAATCTTGACACAGGTAAGTGTATGCTAAGTTTAGTTTGATTCAACCACACACGTCTAGATTGTCATTGCGATTTCCTCAGCTTAATTACTGTATTGAAAATAAAGGGACATTGCTGCAATTTTCACAAATAGGTTGGGAATTGGATTTTCACATTAAACAACTTCTACAAGAAATCAAGTTAATGATTTACAGTGTCTGAGAATTCTATCAGTTTCCGATTCTGAATTTGTTTATCATAAAATTTTGTTAGAATAAAACCTATGTAGAAATCATCATGAATATATTTCTGGATGAGAATGACAATCAAGACAACTATCAGATTTTTAAATATCTCAACTGAATACTCATGTCATGTGACCTGTCAAACTCCCATGAAAACCTGACTGACAGCAGAAATGCAGCATAACCTCATGAATATATTTTCACTCATCCAGGAATCTGCTATGTCTCAAGGTACTTAACTGCATGACTCCACAGAGTGTAATTAAGCAATTTGACTAACAACACCCGTCTGAACTTATTTGAAGTGTAAGAGTGTTTGAAAACACTACATATTCAATGGAACTAATAAATAGTAACAATGAACAACCATTTGCCAAATTAATCAAAAGCTGAACACACCTATAACAGAATTGTTGTCAGTTCCAAAGGCACACATACACTGTGGTCCACCGGGCACTTGAAATTTGCAGAAGCTCCAACTGGAGCTGAAGTACTTGGGCAAAAATGAAGCAGACGCTAAACTGAAAATCAAAATACAAAAACATTAGATTCCATTTACATTCAATTAATATCGAACGACTTGCAAATCAATCACAATGCAGATCATCACAATGATAAAACCGGGAGCAGTAGATCAGTGCATCAACTGATGTCACTGCAGTGCCTCTGACTGGGAGATCCTAGGTTCAAGCCCAGACGGCCGCAGGATTTTCGACACTAGCTTTTCAGCTAGGTCGAATTCAGCCGCTGTCTGGAGGAGAATTCTAGCAGCCAGCTGCTCTGATCAGTAGTTTTTCATGGTTTCTCTGATCAACACCAGGCAAATGCCGGAGCAGTAACCTACCAAACGGGTCACGGACCGCGCGCAATCTGTCCTTCCTCTTCCTTGTCCTATCCTCTCCCCTTACACACACACACTTACACTAACATGCACTATACTAACATATATTCCACGAGACCGGTCGGGAGCTGAGAGCTTGTCCCGGCAGGGGTGGTGCCCCGCTGGTGGAAGAATCCTGGTTAGGGGGAAACCCCACTAGCTGACGGTAGGTCGGCGCTGGATCTCGCCATCCAGCAGGGGAAGATCACCTCCATCTCCCAAGAAAAAAGCATGCACTACACTAATGGGACTAGTGACCAAAGCAGTTGACGCACCCGGAAACATGAAAAAATCAATTAATCAATCAATCACAATGATGAAAAATGGAATCAGGAGGTCAGTTTTATCACAATTGACAATATCATTTGAATTCAAAATGAGGTGTCCATTTGCAAATCTAATTTTCTAATGATTACTTCACCATCTTTTTGGTATAGAAATCAAGTTAAATATTGTGAAATCTTTCTTTTGCAAATCAATGAAACGTTTGTGAATCTTTGCAGATTTGGATTTGTCAGAAAATTCAACCTAGCTTTCATAAAATTCGATTAATATGGCTTAATTTTAAGTGGTAAGACCAATGTAAAATAGGCAACATGAATGAATGTGAGGGAAAATAAATAAATTTAAAAAAATAAAATAAACTGTATGTTTTTAAAAAATGTTTTCTAAATAATTGAAAATAGACAAGTCTGATTTTACGTGAGTTTTATAGATTACTTAATAAGAAACAAATCGTGAAAGTTCTTTGTGCAATGTGTTTGTTTAATTTATTCTACAACAATTGGTTCAGATAGTAAATCCTAACCTAGATTCAGATTAACTATTAAATGCACCGGTGTCTCAGATTAAAATTTACAAACTTCTGGACCATATAGAGGGGTCAAAAATTATCACTTTTTCCCAAAGAAACTATAATTGGAAGTTTCATACAATGGAATATGTGTAATCGTATGCTTCTGAGGTCAATGTCATGTGAAGGCTCTCGACTATTCAGTTGATGTCATGTCAAGTGCACTGATACCAACGTTTCGACCATCCTATCGTGGTCTTCTTCACTGGCACTCCAGCCCTGAAGAAGACCATGATAGGATGGTCAAAATGTCAGCATCAATGCCCTCGACACGGTGCCACCTAGGCAGCCGAGAGCCTTCATCAACGGAGTATGTAATCTGCTTGTGCAACCGAGTTGCCTAACATCCAGGGGAAGGTGCCATTTGCGCAAATCCTCTGTATGAAATTTCCTATTCTTATGATCCTAGGGAAACACTTTTGATCCTCTAAATTTCCAAAAAGGGTGTACCATTTATTCTGAAACACTTGTAAACCTACTGTCCATGTAATGAAAGCAATCTTTGATGTTTTAAATTTAATCATATTTTTGGTGACATAAAACTTTCTGATAAGTCAATTTTCTTGTAGATAATTTAATGCGACTTTGAGCTTTTAAATTAAGATAGTTTTATTAATGGTGAGACTCAGGTCGTAAGGCCCGCCCTTTCACCTGATCACATGCCATCTTCTTAACGATGCTACAAATCTGTATGAACATTCCATTCTTAGTGAAGCAATGTTTTAAAAGTGTAAAAAGCTTCCTCGTGCATCACAACTTTGAATGTTTTTGACCTGTGCCACAGAGTTCGGGAAACCCACAAAAATGTAATAGAAAGGTCAGTTAAAGTAGGGAACATGGTACACCCTTAGAGAAGCATGGCGAGGGGGGAGGAGGAGTGGGGAGGTGGGAAAGGAGGGGAGTCTCCTGAAGTCCTCCCTCAAATTACGCTACGCACTCTCTGATAGAAATGAATAAAACTTACCGACAGGCAATTTTCATGGCTCTCCCTTATTGCACTTTGTCCC
The DNA here is from genome assembly GCA_011170035.1 of Teleogryllus occipitalis. Lineage (NCBI taxonomy): Eukaryota > Metazoa > Arthropoda > Insecta > Orthoptera > Gryllidae > Teleogryllus > Teleogryllus occipitalis. Next base: position 67,410 of record BLKR01003695.1, on the reverse strand, counting down.
CATCGCATTTTAATGCCAAAATACTTCCAAAGATAAGGTTTCTCGCTTCACTTGCCCGGATCCAAGTCACAGTGAGGCTTGGGCTACACCCTTGTGATCACTACAAACATCCAAGTCTAACTACCGCATAATTACCAATTCACTTTTATACAAAAGCACTTCAGTAAGCACTCAATAATTCACACTGCACAGTTGCAAACACACTGTGAAAAAAGAAGCTTTATCATAGAGGCATACCATCATGATCGAAGCACTGTTGAATAATAGGACTCCGACAAGATATTAGGGTGAAATTGCCTCCCCTTATAATCGCCTAACCACCCCTCCATTGTGGTTTTCCCCCTCGCCGGTATGGCACGAAGTGCCGGTTTAAACAACTTTCTTAGTTTGTACCGTGTTCTAGACTTCAGCCAAAGGGTCATTTCGCACATTATGACTCAAGTAACAAAACTAGTGTCCCAGCAGGGAAATTTGATTGTAAGGTCCTAGAATGCATTATTTTAGAGTTATGCACTACAGTAACATGTGCTGATCTGCAAAGTCTTATGAGTTGCATGTCATTAGCAGCATAGTATTTCTCATTTCCTAAACTGCATTTTTTTTTAATCCCTTTAATGCACCACTAGCGGTAATTCCTTATCAGCAGTACTACACTTACAGAGTTTTGTGTTGATTTCTTATAAATGTTACAAAACTGTCTTCTTTCCTTAGCATATTAAACATTGAGGGGACTTTTCTTGAAACTAAATGTCATTCATTGAAACATAATTTCAGGAAACAAGAAAATGATTTTTAACTAATGAACTTTCCAGCAGCAAGTCACCTAAATCACTTGGAATGAAATCACTACCTTGATTGCTTGTTTAACTTTTGATCTTCAACTGCAAAAACATGCACAGTTCCATGGTCACTGGCTACACAAAGGCAAGATGAATCACGATTGAAATTGATACTGAAAAGAAAAATATTTGAATTTATTATTTTAAAATTATGATTGTAAACAAGAATACAAAATTACCCAACCTAATATTTACCAATATATATTAGCTGTATTGGCGCCTCGTCTAAGTTCATTTATCATTGTTCCCGTTGCGGTGTCAAATACACGAACCAATGTTCCCTGAAGAATGAGACAATCAAATTGCAAAGTAAATATATTAATAACCATTGTTGTAGTACTCTAGCATGTTACAAAGTGAGTTTAAATGCACAGCATAAAAGATACCTTTTCAGAAGCTGTTGCAAGTCTAGTTCCCTGTAAATTTAGAGCAATGCAACTCAATGCTGCTTCATGTGCAACAATATCTAAAGGTGCTCTTTCTGTGTTTGCCAGGTCCACAACTTGCACATGACCAGTTTTTCTTCCCGGAAACGCCAATAGTGAATTGTTACTGTTGGGGCACAAAACACACAATCCTGCACAGAAACCAATTGAAAATTGTCAAATGCATAATTTGATAACTTCAAAGACTACACTCATAAAACGAAATAAATTAGTAGTGTTATCAGATAAAAGTAGAGATTAAGCAGAGAAAAATAGAAAAATGTATCCTTGTAAATAACAATTATAAAAATTAAGTCAGAAATAAATTGTAATCTTACCTTTGGGATTAGGATTTGTTTCAAATACATGTAACTGCTGAGGGGTTTGGGTGAAGGTATACACTTTAATTACTCCTTCGAGAATGACAACTATTCTATCACGACGCAATCGCACTCCCCTCACTGGTGCATTAAATTCCAGAGCAATAACAGGAGTTTTCTTCAGATCGTCCCAAACCATTACTAAAATACCAAAGAAGTAAATAAAAATAAAATACTCAAATACATTTTGAATAAGGTTTAAATTATTTTTCCACCTTCGACACTTCTTTTGTTACTACCATACAACTTATCATATTTATTTCTCTAACATAATCTACTAAACCAAAAATGTTTTTCATATGTAAGTATGTGTGTAGATAAAATTCAATTCTTATGTAATAAAATGTCTTTAAAAAGATTTGTTCTAAGAGGAAAAGCAATTATGCATAACAAAATTACATAAATAAGAAAGAAAAAATCATTTATAATCACACTCTGACATTTATAATCATTAGATTAATAAATCTAATGATTATAATTGCTGTTTGTTCTATTTCCTCTCAATCAATAGATTGAGAGGAAATAGAACAAACAGCAATTAACAGTAAAATTAATTCACTCATTTTATTTTGGTCCTTTCCTGAACTTTCGAAAAAGAACGATATTCTGAAAAGTGGTTCATAGCTGATTTAATGTATTCCACTAATGCATATTCCATTTGTAATCAAATTACCACAACAAATATTTATTCCTACTTTAATGAATCATTTTTCCTATCAAGTGCCATAAACTGTCACCTCTCATTTTGTACATAAAGATAATAAAAATCTTGGTAGTTTACCTTTTCTAAGAGGCATCACAAAACATGCTTCATAGCTTCAAAAGCAACTTCAGCATCTCACACGTAAATATACAAATTAATTCTTAGAGGTTCAAAGAATATTGAGAAAATTATTCTTATTTTATGAAATTACTAATAGTTTTCATACAAATCTAAGTTAACAATCTCTTGTGAAAATAGGAACCAAAATACTTGAAACATTATGTCATTCTGTATTAGTGATACAAACCCTTGAATAATTTCAAACACTTGAAAATATTACACATACCACCTGTTTGAGAAACTAATAATTAATTTTCTTTAATAAGTTTCAAACGAGTTCTTTAAAATAGCAATTTATCTATTGTCTGTCACAACTCACTTTCAAGAAAATATGTTTCCTTAAATATGCCATCATTCACATGTGCTTCGTGAATAGCTTATTCTCTCGATCTATGATCTCAACATGACTGTTACAGATTTCTAATGAAGACTCCAATCTGAGTTGAAACATCGATGTAATAACTACTCCATGAGCTGACAAACAATTTTATGCATATTTGTAATGATGCAAATATTTTTAATGTCCTATTGGGCCCATGTAAGTTTGTTGCATTTAAGGATCATTAACCCAGGTTACAATATTTTATTTCCGATTTGAAAGGAGTGAAAATGTTTGACCTACATCTGCAACAGTAATATCAAAGACATTCATACTTCTAAAACTTTCTTTTCCTTTAAACAAATTTTCTTCCAATTTCTACAGTCCTAAATTGTTAGATGAGGTTTTTTCCCCCCTTGTTTGTTTTTTTCTGTTTTATCTCCGATTTTCTTAAACTTAAATGAAGAAAATACGCTAATAAATCGGATATGCCATAGATACATTTGACTCCTAAATATTTTCAACATAATATTGTTTTGTTTTAAATCACATATATGTGCTTTGACAAGCAAAAATATGTAAATACTGCATCAAGATTTAGTGACACTTACAGAACACATTGATTCTGCATGTCGCAGTACAGTCTGTCCAGAAGATTGTCAATTAATACACACAGATTTAAAAAAACCTCAGCAAAAAGCTAAAACCCCATTCTCATAAAATAAAAAAAAGAAATATGAAAGTAGACCACCAAATTATCATATCTGATTCTGCAAACATACTAGATAAAAAAAATGTGTAGAATAAGGAATTATGAAATCATATATGCTGAAACTATTATCATGAAATATGACACTTCTAACAAATTATTTTGATTTCAATTAGTCATTGAAACAAGGTGTTTCACACATACTATCCTCAGTAAGTTCTTTGCATAATTTTGTACAGGTTCTAATTTTTAAAGAGAAATATACCTGTTTTAAGGATGTTAAATATGAGGTAATATTTATTGGGAATAAAGGCGGGTTAATCTTTTATTTAGGAAGGTCATTCTGTTGGGTGGAGGTGCATCATTAATGTGTCATGGTATTAAGTTGGTCTAAAACAGAGTTGCTGTCAAATTTCAATCAAGGAAGAACTATCTTAACATGCATTAACACTCAATCATTAAAACAATACAGATAAATGAAACTAGTCACCATCAAAAAACAGAGAAACTGTCATATGTCATGAGCCCACATATACATGAAGCATATTAGAGATTGGTCTTTGGAATCTTCAGGTTGACAGAACATTGTGAAGTACTATGCATTTAATTAATAAAATACCTCTGTTTGGAGGATACATTGGTCGCGGTCCTCCTCCTACTAAGGCCAGGTAATTGCATCGGAACAGCATCTCTACATAACTTAAGCCCCCTTCAGCAAAATCTTGTCTTTCTTTTTCTTTCAATGGGTCACAGTTGTACACTCGAAAGCCATTTTCCATGCCACACGCAAAGCAACCTATAATTAATAAAGAAATTCAGCACACTGAACACAACTTACATTTGTCACTACTTCGTGCCACACGCATGTACCTTGATCCTGATTGAAACCTGCATAGAGCAGTCCATTTCCATAACTGTTCGACGTACCCAAATTCATGGTAAAAGTTTCGTTTCTATATGTACGTTACACAAAGTGTTCAAGTATCACAATTCGCTATGATCCTCCGACATGCCAACTAACTATATGTCAGGAGCCATCTTCATTGACAAAACACGCTGTGAGTGCGCCCGATGTGCTTCACTTTTCATTTAAACAAATGAGTCTCTAAGGCCGCCATTCACATCCGCATGAAAACATCTGTGCATTGCAAATGCTGTCATGTTAACATTTTTGGTAACGTTTTGACAGACTAGTTTTTGAGGGCGATATAAAGATATTCAGCATTTTATGGAGCTGTCAGGAGTAATAATGAATTTTTCGAATTTATCAGTTGGGTTTGCGAAGACTGTTTCGTTATTTCAATGTAAAGTGCGGAAGTCTTTTTATACTTGCTGCTCCTTACGCAAGGAAGTACCAAAAAACTTGAAAGGAAAAAGTAAAAGTTCACAAGAATGGTTAATACGTCAGATGAAAGATCCTTATGTCGAAAAGGCAAGAATGTCAAATTACAGGTAGTTCCTTTTGTGGGATATCTTCATATATTTGTTTGCTTTTTTGGTTGTTAATTCTCAGTGTTCTGCCTGCAGATGTAGGAGTGCCTTCAAACTTTTGGAGATGGATGACAAATATAATTTTCTAGCTGCTGGGCAATGTGTTGTAGACTGTGGTGCAGCCCCGGGAAGTTGGACCCAAATTTCAGTCGATAAAACAAATTCTTTAGGAAATCGTGTGTATTTTTAAATTATCATTATTTAGAATGATAATGCTTAAATTAATACAGAGTGAGTAAGAAATCAATGTTTTTTTGATAATTTCAGGAAGAAACGAGGCAATAGGGCGAGTAATAGGAATTGACTGTCTTTCAATATATCCTATAGAAGGAGCAATTTTGTTGAACAATATGGACTTTACCTCAAAGGAAACTCAAGAGAAGTTGCTAGGACACCTCCAAGGACAGAAAGTTGATGTTGTGTTGAGTGATATGGCTCCAAATGCAACAGGAATAAAATTTATGGACCATGAGAAGATCATTCATTTGGCATATAGTGTTCTAAGATTCAGTGTCCAAGTTTCTGTGGTGGAAGGCACAATGTTAGTGAAGATTTGGGATGGTCAAGATGCAGATGTGCTTCGTAAGGACATTAAGCGGTATTATACCAATGTTAAAATAGTGAAACCTAAGGCTAGTCGATCTGATTCATCTGAAATATATATTCTTGCAAGAGGTTTTAAAGGATTGGAAAGATAATTTGTAGTACCTTGTAGGTGAATTGTTTGTAATGATTTTAAAATTGTTATACTTCTCATTTATTTTATAAATATTTCATAAGTCTGAATAGAATTAAAAATTATTATAATGGAATTATAAATTGAAGGGCAACTGTGCAAATCTGATGACAGTTGATTGGAACTATCCCATTTTTTATAGGAAAATATAGTTTTTAATTTCATTTTTATAATTAAGATATATTTATGTACAGTAAAATCTACCTAAACTGGAACCTGTACAAGCCGGAAACCTACCTTAACTGGAAAATTTCTCTATCCTGTGAAGTTAAATGATGATGAAGTGAAAACGGAACATGTCCAACATGGAAACAGAATGGTTTTTCGTGTCCTACGGGTGAAAAAAACTTTATAAAACAGAATTACTGTGAATGTAATGCAATTGGCAAAGAGACGAGATATTCTTGGAATGGAATATGGAATTCCATGGATGGAATTCATGGAATGAATGCATCTGTAAGTCTATTTTAAATTAACTGTCCCTTTGACATGAGATTTAGTCATGGCAGCTGCACAGTGAATGAGAGGGGCTTCAGCTGTTAGCACAGAATTCAAACTTGGGGTCAACTGTTAATTTTTAGTCAAACTTTTCAACTGTAATTTTTATAAAAATATATATGATATTTAAATATTTATTCTAATACTTATACCTATCAAATTTCTCCTCTGAATTTCTTTGTAGATTATCTTCATAGTCCATAGGCACAATGCCCACAATACATGTTGCATAATGTGGACTTGCATTGGAGGTACATGCTGTAATACAGTAAAATCTGTCTTGGCCAGAATCGATCAGGAGAAAAAAAAATCAGTTTTATGCAGGGTTATACATTTTACGGCAATTGTGATTGATATTTCTGTCCTGAAACTAGTAAATTAAACAACTTCATTATAATTATTAAAATACATTAACATATAATGTATTTATGAAAGAAATTATTAATAATGAATATTAAACATTCTTCATTGACAGCTTGCTTCATTGAGTCTCACTTGCTTCTAAAAATTTGACATTTTCATTTAAGGTTGGAGTTTTATGGTTTCTTCCAACCCTTGTTAAACAGGATGTGAAACACACAAAAATACACACCACCTCACTACCAGAAGCTGCAGTTAGACTGCTTGCTTATTCTTTCAGTGCACAATGCATCACAATCCTATCTATGTCTTTCTGATACTCTCGCATGGCCGTGAGTAATGCTGTTTTGGCCGAGGGGTTACAATTCTCAATGCGGGACAGACAGGTGCATGAGTAGAAGCCACGCCCATACACCTTCCCACACTCAGAGAGCTGGGAGAGAGGGAATTCTCCTACCACCTACGCATTGAAACTTTGGTTCTTTGTTGTCTAAGTTAGTTGAAATTCATCTTTTTTTTCGTCCAAATATTTTCAAATTTATTCTCAACACAAAGTACTACACAGAGGAGAACTGTTTTCAAGTCTATCTTCTATTTGAGCCTTCAACATTTCTTCGATAGATTTCCTATTTTTTTATATATTAGAAAATATTGAAATTTCATTTACGAAGTTTTTCTTTAAATTGGATAGATAAATTTTGAGCTTTCAAGTTTCTCTCAGTACCTGACAATATCTTTTTAACACTGAGAAATTTGAAGTATAACAGCATGAACAATATATTTTTAATAAAATTGGGAAGATAATTCTTAGAGGAGAACAAATAAACAAAAACATTTGATTAGAGTGATATTTCTTTCATTATACAATGTTTTGTTTTCACATCTAAAAAATTCAATATGCATACATTTAGTGTTGATCTGCGACTTTAGCATTTCTGAGAATTTTCTCTATAAATTATTGAAAGTTTAAAGTTATATAAAATGTATAAAAAGTTTAAAATGTTTCCATTAAACTATCACACAAAAAGTTTCCAAACAAATGTTTTGTGTGTGTTTCTCTAAATTTGAATTTTTGATAATATGAGTAAAAATTAAATTTAAAAAATTGTACTTCTTTAGAATGAATTTAGTAGAGTTAATGTATGTAATAAAATTGGAATGAAACATTTAATTATAGTCAATTATGAAAGAAATATAATGCATAAATTCCAAGTAACTTGCTCAGTTATATGGACATACAGCTACAAGGTGGCACTTAAGGAATGTTTTGAAGATCTTGTTTATCAGCTCTTCTATATTAATTGAGAGCTAATTGAGAAGTTCTGTTGCAAGCAGTAAGGACCTTTGATAACAGAGGACTTGCTAATGTACACCTTGTGATAGTCCGTATGCCCTCAACTATGTTAGTTATGTACATCTGTATTACATCATGTACAAGTATTGATTAGGATTATTTCTTAATAATAAAACTACTTTGTAAATGTAGAGTGCTGCAACGGACAGTATTTCATATTTAATGTAGAGGTCTTTATAAAACTGTCATGGTTTAATTTTAAAAACATTTCTGATATACTTCTTTTGTAGGTCCATTTATCTCTTTTTGTGTTGTACCACCCCATATTTCAATACCATAAAAATTTATCACAATCCACAACCTTGTTATCAACTTCTACTTCAATGTTTTGTTTGGGTGATTATGATTAAGTTGATTAGCATACTTTTGTCAACATTTAATTTTAATTCATTCAATGACGAGTAGCTTTTTAGTTTATTTAAAGATTTCTAGATGGCTTAGGTTGAGCCTATTACAAATCAAAATTGTATTATCTGCATTAGAAATTACAGAGGAACTTGGAACATCAGTAATGTGTGTCAGAAATAGTAAGGATCCCTGCAACACTTCTGTGGTAACCGAGTCAAAATTTGATTTAAATTTAAATGTATATTCAGAATGTCAGAAAATTTTTTTACATTGCGTCCTGTCAGGTATGGTCTTAAGAGGTCAATAACTGGAACCCTTATTCCAAAACAATCTAGCTTTGTATTATTTGTACAATCTAGTATTTTGTGACTCTCGCTATTAAGTGCTGTTGAGAGGTTAATGAATCTACTGCTTTTCTGTTTGCTTCCAAATTTCTAAGAATTTCATGAATGAATTCAACAAAACCAGCTTTCCTGAAACTCTCTTGTGTCTTATTAAGAATGTTATTAGCTTCCAGAAAGTTACTGAGTCTTACTAATGTTTTACTAAGAGTTCGTCTTACTTTTGCCAAGATGCCAAACTTTTTCATAAAATTTTCTAAATACAGGGGTGAAGGTCTGTATTTCCTGACCTCTTGCGTATCTTTTTCCTTAGTGAATGGTCTCGCAATGATGATTTTTAGGGACTCTGGCAATGTGAATGCCAATAGAGATGAATTTATTAGATTAACCAAAATATTAAGTAGGGCAGGCTTACATTTTTTAAGAATGATGGAATGTATTTCATCTATTGCTGATAAATTACTATTTTTGAGGAAATTTATCTATTGATTCACTTCAGGAACATCAGTGTGATGAAGAAATGTAGACTTGGCCATTCTAAGGGAAGAAAAAGGATTGCTGGCATTACTTTTAACTGACACATGTTTAGAGTTGAGGAAGTGATTATTAAAGGTCCTACAAATGTCAAAGATCTAGATATTTGAAGATATTAAAGATCACTGAATGCTATGCTTAATGCTTTAAGAGCAATGTTAGCCAGAACTGGATGAACATTTCCTCAGTTTAAAAGCAATGTCAATTATGTAAAATATGAACTTAAGTTTTGAGCATGTTAGGGAAATGTTTTTTCTTGAGAATATCTGGACTGGTATTAGGAATAGCATAATATAATGCAGATTTAATCGAATTAGAACTGCTGATTTTTATGAATTGGCATGGAAGAACTTTCTGAAATTGACTAAGTACATGAAACTACTATGGTAAAATTTTTGTTTCTTCAGTATGGAAGGAGGTTTTTTTGGATTTCTCTTGTATTTTTGTACAGTTGTATAGCAGATACTTGAAATCTCTGCTGTCCTTACAGGGAAAGTTGCTATTCTCCTGAATTCTTGAGAATAGGTTGTTAAACTTAGCACATACTGTAATAATGAAATACCTACTTGTATAAAATGAAATAGATTTTGACTCTTCTGTTTTAGACTCTCCTCTTGGGGAAAAAAAATGTTGCTTTACCTGTGATTCCCTCAAATAATGATTTTTTCCCTAAGTGTAATCTAAAATTAATTGAAAAAATTGTTATAAAAAATAATATTATTTTAAAAATATTAAGTTATGACTATTTAACTGATACCATGACTAGGCAAATGGAACTAAGAAGACATCTTACAAAATAACTGGTGCTTTAAAGACTTGATCCCATGTGTACCCCAAAAATTGCTCCATTTTTTTCTTCCTGGTATTATTTTGTCCTGCAAATCATTTCATTGTCTGCAATGTGTTACAATTCCAGATCTACTCTTTATTGATGACAGATCCAAAGTTTTAATTGTTAACCATGAAGTTGTTTCCTCATACTGAATTCATGCAATTTATAATGGTAACTTAATATTTTCTCAGTGGTATGTACTTCATTTCTGAAAACTGAATAAACCTTGTGTAAAGATAATTACAAGCTAAATTAAGCAATTCATGTTAATTACTGTATTTGAGGGAATAACAGAAACACTTGAGAATGTTACAGTAGTAATTGAAATATTGTATGTATCAGTTTCAAAGGAAGACTATAGCAATATTTCTAAATAAACGTTTGATAGTCTGAAACACTTTTTTATTTGTTACTTAATTTCACTCAATGATACTCTCAATTATTATGTCATTAATATCCAAAAACAAACAAAATTATAGTTGACAATTGAAAGGGGCATAAATAACAAACATATTTCTCTTGCATATGTCACATACAGTTTTTACTGTTTTTGATGATAAATAAATTAAATCAGATGAAATCAAACTTCTTTTCCTTTTTTCACAAACTTCTTTTCCATTTTCAAAAGCAAAATCATTAAGATTTTTAAAAAAATGTAATTTAGAAAATCTTCAGAAATCAGGTGTTTTTCAACAAAAATTAAAAGAAACATTTCTATCCTTCAGAAGTTTTGATTGAACTTTTAATGTCCATTATAAAGAGGCTTATTCTGAAGGAACTAAACCTCAAAAAACTTCTGCACTTCAGCTTAAGCACAAACCTACACTAGGAGTTTTACAGAAATTCTGGGTAAGAAAGGCATTCATTGAGTTGTAGTACAGTAGATTTTTTTTCTTTTGCTAGTAATTACAAAATTCACAGAGAAAGTGAAGAGGTTATATCATTATTATAACAATAATAATAATAATAATAATAAATTAACCATTATAACAATTACTGAGTAATTATCAAAGTGACTTTTCATAATTTTCATTTATCAAGTATATTTAATGGTAATAAATAAAATGATGTTTTTCATTCTTAATGTGCTTATTACTCCTGAGAATTTAATTTGATAAATGTTAGCATCCATCTAACTTACATTTTATTGATAATGTAACTAAATAAATGCCAATTTAGCAAGTGAAAAGAAATTATAAGGATAAAAACCATAATAGATTTCTAAAATTAATTTAATATTGTTTTAGTTTTTTTACATTTTGAATACATTTATGTACACAATCATCAAAATATCAAACTTTGATTATGTGTATCACTGTAGATAGAAAACAAAACGAACTAGTTTCTTCAATACTGGTACTAGTAGCATAGACTGAACTCCACTCCAAACTGTAGTTTCAGACATGATTAAATCAAAACCTGAAACTAACACTGGAATAACATGTGCAAGAAACACTCATTACAGCTAACATTCATAATGAATTCAGTTAAACTGATAAACTCAGGTGAAGATATGTACAAATATTTACAAACATTATAATACAAATATACATTTTATCATAAATACTGGCCTAACAAACAGTTTGACTGCAACTACGAAGTCATTTGCCTCCTCATCGAGGACCACTGTGGATCATACTGCGCTTGTCGCTGTTGGTATGGCAACGGGGAGTGATATGACGGGTTGTACTGACTAAAAAGCGACGGATCTTCACTGAAAGACATTCGAGGCCAGAAATCTTGCGAGGCTGGCTGCTGATGCCTTTGCTGCTCTATCCTCCAACCACTCGGTATCCACCAAAACGTCTGTTTCGCGTCGGAAAACTCTTCTGTCACAGGTCTGTGTTTGTACCGATACGCGTGCTCGGTCGGAAACTTAATATAATTTCCTTTGAAAAAGTGAACCGTGTGGGGTTCATCGCGTTCTCCGGATTCGGTCGGGAACCGCACGTGAAGACTCTGAGGAGCGGGAGGCACCTCATCGCGGGTCGGCGAACTGCGAATCACCTCCAGCGGAATCGGACGAAACATCCCAGAGAAGCCGCTGGCCGCGCCACCGGCCTGGCTGAAAGAAGTGTCCTGGTCGTGGTCCTCCCCCATGATGGGCAAGTTGTGGCGCGAGTTTTCGGATATGGGCACCACTTCGATGTGCTCCATCACATCGGCCGAGCCGGTCTCTCCGCCGTCGTCGTCCTCGTCTTCTTCGCCTTCGCTCTCCTTGGACGGCGGGGCGATCGCGTCGCCGGGGCGGTCCGCCAGCTGCCCCGCTTTGTCGTGGTCGCCGGGGCGGTCCTCCAGCTGCCCCGCTTTGTCGTCAGCCGCGCCGGCCTCGCTCGGTTCGCCCGACCCCTCGCCCTGCGCCGTGCCGTTGGACGGCGGCGGCGTGGGCGTGGTGGCGTTGTCGGAGGCGGCCGTGCCCGGGCTGATCACCAGCATGGGCAAGGCGTCCTCGGGCACGTCCGCCAGCGGCGGGCTCACCTCCGACGTCTTGGGGCCGTCGTCCACCGCCTCCGTGGTAGTGGCGGGCAGCTCCACAGACAGAGAGGCGCCCTCGCCGTCCACGTCCTGGCTCTTGTGCAGCGTGTCGTTCTCCACCGTCCACACACTGATGAGCGGCTTGGCGGGCTCCGATGTGGCCTCGGCCTGCTCCCCGCTGCTGCGCTTGGACATGTCCGCCATGACGACGGACACCTGCGGGGGCGCCTCCGTGGCGGGGGCGGGCTCGGTGGTCGGCGAGGGGTCGGCGGTGGTGCTGGTGGTGGAGGTGGTGGGCAGCGGCACGCGGAGGGGCACCTTGAACGGGCCGGCGGCGGGCGCGTCCTGCACGCGTGCGGGCAGCGGCAGGGGCAGCAGCGGCAGCCGGCCGGGCGCCGGGCGAGCGTGCAGCGCGTTGAGGCGCTGCAGCAGGAAGTTGAGCTGCGCGTCGCGGTTGATGTGCACCACCTGCACGCAGCGGCCGGCGGCGTCCCGCTTGTGGCCGTCGGCACACGGCGGCAGCGTCTGCGGGGCGAACGCCGGCGCGATGAACACCGACTTGGGCGTGATGCGGCGCGGCCCGCCGGCCTCCGCGCCCGCCCCGCCGCCCGCCGCCGCCGCCCCGTCCATCAGCAGCCACGCCTGCCACGCCAGCTCCCCGGGCGAGCCCAGCGCGTCGTCCCCGTCCTGCAGGCGACTGCGGCCGCGCCCCGCGCGCGCCGCCCCCGCGCTCGCCCCCCGCAGGCTCAACACCTGCAGCACCAGCACCAGTAGCGACAGGCTCCGCGTCCTCATGGCTGGCTGCGCGCGTGCTCACGCTCTGCGCCCGCTGCGCCTCCGGCTGCGCGCGCGCGCGGCTGCTGCTGCCATCGACGCTGCTCCTCCGACGCGCGGCGGCGCTCGGGAGCGTCTGCCGCTGCTGACAGCCCCTGCGAACACGCACGCCCCACGCGGTCGGTCACTCGGCCGCCCCCTCCTCCGGCTCGCTCGCGGCGGAGAGGGGGAAGGCGGGCGGGGGAAGGGAGGGGAGAGGAGCTGCGAAAGGAAAATCTGCTCGCCCCGACCACCGCGATGCGCCACCGGCCCTTCTTCGCATGCGCAGCAACCGTTTTACCTGGATAATTATGTCAGAGACCACTCGCCAGCCTTTCTCCCCTTTCTAAATGGTGGGTCACTTACACATTTCTCTGCTCTCCGCGCGGAATGCAACGCAGCAGGTAGGCATTTGGCGAGGAAACAGAGGCTTGTTTAGAAGAATTGCCAGGGAAGTTTTGAGGACAGTTATATTTTATTCTTGCTTATTTTTTTCGTCAGGAAGTAAGGACTACAAGGTAAGTTTGTTTAGCATACCACGAGTTTTTAGAATATTCTCACAAACGAACAAACATATAATAGTTTCAAAATCTTTAGATCGATGTTTATATTGTTTCTATTTTCTTTAGTAGAGAACTAAGCTTTATTCTTCAAAGAAAAGTCTAACACCTACTTGTGACGACTAGAGTCCCGATGTTTGGCAAAATGCATTTTTATTTAAGACTTTTAACAATATAAAAATTACTGAACTGTAGTTCCGGAGTTATTTTAGATCTTCGTTTTGCCTTTTTTGTGTTGCCTATTTCAGCTTCTGATGCCTATTTTTAGTATTTTGCCTCATTGTAACCTTTTCTTACTTTCTCGTCATTGTTTTCCGTTTCGTCCTGACAAAATCTCGATCAAGCTGGAAACATACCTGCAAGCCTGGACAAAACGGAAGTACTGTCGCTTTTAGTTATTCTCCACAAGCAGGGGCTCCAGGGGGGTGGGAAGTGTTAAAAATCTAAATGCCAAAAGAAGATGATTTCAGTCATCTCCTTTGACTCAGTTTCATGCCGACAGGCTTTGTTCGCTCACGAGGAATCCCATCCTACCTTTGAGTATAGCCTCCGTTCGCTTTTGAGGATAGCCTCTGTGCGTGATATACAATGCGGTCCTTCTCAATGCTGGTTACGCAAGTTTAAATAACCAAATTACTTTTCCTCTTCAAGAATACACAATGGCATTACGTAGACAGACACAATGGCATTACGTCGCGAGTGAAACGAAATCGTGGTCATCATACCGAAATTTGAAATAATAATAAATAATAAAAATAATAAGTGAATCTCAAAAATATTTATTATAGTCGGAATGTGCAACAAAATATATGGTGGTCATGTGCAATCAGTTACAAAGAAAATATCCCTTCATTCCACGTGAGTGATAATTTTAGTTACAATAAAAAATTGAATTATTTCAATTATTAATTTTCTACAACAATGCCTTTTAAATGATGACTTTTGCATTGTTTAGACGACTTTTTGTACCTCTACTGTTGCCAGAATAAATGCCTTTTTGCATGTCTATTGTAGTAAATATTTTTTGCATTCCTATTTTAGATATAATAAATGACTGAACTTTCGGGCTCTAGTAATAATACATACGAAATACTTCATTGATTTATTGAAAACCACGTATGGACTAAATGAATTGAAAATACGATCATCTCGCCACAAATTAACATTGATTCAAATCACGACCTTCCATACAGTTTCTGAAACAGAATAATGATGACACCCTCAGGAATTAAATGTTTTGGAAAAACGAATTTTCAAATCAAATGCCTCGAAGGACATGATAAGGAATACATGCCAAAATATGCTCCAGATTCCTCTTTGCAAATTCTTTCTATTAAAGAGGGCAAATATTTTCGTACTAATTCTTGCCGAAATCGCTTGTTGTTTATCTGTATTCATAATTCATCTTTATATGTATATAAGTTGGGGCAGAGGTCTTAAAAGTTCAAGAAACTGTGAACAGATGGTCTCCCCACAGTATGTCACACACAGTATTTAAATGTTTAATTAATAAATAAAAGGTGCTTTGTTGCTCATGAAATTTTATAACTTTCGTTTTTACTAACTCGATGTTTGTTTTTAATCCTATTTTTAAGTGAGAAATAAGTATCGACAAAATGGAAGTCGATACCTTTTACTTTATTTGTTCCTTTTGCTTTACTCCCACTAACGGGGAACTTAAAACCATGAAACGAACCTTACTTACATAATGATGATATTCCATTATTAAAATTAAGTAGGGCATTTAATGTCAAGATTTGAATTTATAGAATTTCAATTTGTTGAATAATGCTTTTGAAAATTTTCAATTAAATCCACTCGCAGCTGCGTCAATCGTGAATTTATCGATTATATTCAAAGTATTCGTGTTATTACGTATTATAATTAATATCCTCAAACAAAAACATCATTAGTAAGAATTTCATAATGGATCCTGGTTAGTAAACGAAATATACCGAGAAAACTCAAGGATACTGAAGAAAACGTGCCCAGAACATACATCTCCCCCATACGTTACAAACAGTTTTTATTGTTCTTTGACTAAATAAACCAAAATACCATATCACCATCCAATAACACTTATTATCGATCTCCTCCTTGCATGAGCATTACCAGTAGAGTCGAAGAACAATTCTCGGACACGTATTTGTAATCACAACTGCGTAAATCTAGGATCATCATTGCGGGAAAAATCTAAAAGAATTATATGAATTTAATGAGGAAAAAAAAACATTCACACAAGGGTTAGCAGAGGCTTACACAAACGTTAGCAGACGTCATTAGCAGAGTAACAGCACATGAATTAAAAGTCTTTGTTGGCGATTGTTGAAGATTGTCCCTGGAAACAGATTCTTCGACGAGTACATTCTTGCAGGAGAACGACTAAATCATTGTTTTTCTTCCGTGGTTTATCTTACACGAACGTCAGTTACCTGAAACCCAAAAACCTTTCTCGCCGATAGATGAGTACATAAAACACATTAAAGTCCGTTTGCTAACACGAAGAAACGCGTATCATAGCCACTTCCGACAAGCTATTTTGGAACACGCCACAGAATTCCGCCTTACAAAAACACTCGTCAAGGCGACGTCTTCCACAATGTCACGGATGCCGAAGCGGAACGACGAGTCGTCGAAAGTAGCCTTCTGAACCAGGACGAGAATAGGACGTTATAAACTTCACTTTTATCGCACGGCTGGCTCATTTGCTTTCAGCTCTGGGATATCGTGGTGCGGGCACGCCTCTTCAACGCGAGACCCTACATTTAGAACCACTTGGCCGGCTCCTGGTCCTATACAAACTTGCGGGTGTGTACAGAGCGATAACGACCAGCGCTCAGCCCCCGAAACCCGGGAGACTGCGGCTGAACTTTGGTAATTACGTGAAGTTGGAGTTGTCTCCCACCCAGTCTCATTCGCACACAATGCTGTATAGATTTCACAGATAAAATTATTGCCCACACCAATATTTTCCGTTCACTAAAACGTGGAAGGGAAAATTATTCCTCTAATGATGTCTTTTCACGTTTCATCATATTCGGGCTATCAACGGTAATGCATTTGCAATTCAGAACCCTCTTTGGAGACGATCCCTTCATTCCAGTTGTCTGAACATAGAGAAAGAATAGTGTATTTCTCTAAGGTCTGACGTGATTAATGAAACTATTGTGCGCCGAGTATTTTCGGGCCAAATGATGGCTTGTGTTCAGTGAAAATAAAATTTTCCCCTCCCTCAAAAAATCCGCAAACTTAACTAACTTTTTTCATTAAATATAATTAGATTTTTGTACTAGAGAATTTTAAAAAAATAAGGAAAAAATTGGTAATAATGTTTAATTATTTTGTATTTATTTCAATAATATACGTTTCTGTTATGAGTACAATAAGTTAAAGTAACATTATGAAATGTTTAAATAAGCCTTTGAAAAAACACATTTTGTGTGGGTTTTGTTCAGCAGCATTTTTACTGATGCAGTTCACTAATTATATTCTATTTTCTATTTGTTTTATCTTATTCTATTCCAGGTGAAAGCAGTAATACGTATCGGGCATCAAGACGACTCTACAAGACGATCTTGTGACATTTACGAACATTACTTTCGATGTGAATTCTCATCTCCACGAAGAAAACAAGGGCACCTTTAGGGTCTGTTGTGACGTATCATGACCTTTTAACATGTCTCATTCGATTGATTTGTTTCTCTCTTGATCGAGATAAGTAGTAAACAACAAACTAGTTTTCATATCTCCATCTTTTTTCTTTTCAAGTCTGACGTAAAAATGCGACGCTGCATTAGGCAATGCGGATAGACAGAAAAACTACTTGTAAACTAAATAATAATCTACACAAAATTTTTCCATGTCGGATTTCTTGGACATGAAATCGAGGGAAGTAAATTAAACAATATTAGTAAGAATGATGGTTGAAAAATTGGAAATGAATTTTCAAAATACGAAAGATTGCAATTATCTTTTCTTTTCTCTTATTTTTCTTCGCCTCTAATACAAGTGTTTCCGGAATAACCCGTTGCCGAATTATTTCATTTTGGGAATTCCTTGCAGAGCATTCTACTTGAAGGAAAAACATGAGCTACGAACGTAGGTCGAGCTGTTACAAGACTGGAGAAATTCATTATACAACATAACTTTCGTTTGACAGAGTGTTGGTAATATTCTCTTAATAAAGCATACCACCTCGCATGAAGTTCGCATGTGTATCCCCCAAGTTCCGCTGTTTCAATTGTGTTTCATAACTGCAGAGCACAAGCGAGCCACTAGTAATGGGAGTGAAAGTATTTCTCCCATCACTGCAAGAAAGAGATGGTGAAGCTGTTGACTCACATGACAATCCATCCATACATAACAAGTCCACTACAGCTGACAAAATTGCACATTGGAACGTTCAAAAACAAAAATGTTCCATTCTCGGTCACAAAATTCGAGAGGGAATAGCGTGCTCTTTTGTTTCTTAAACATAATTATGGCAAGAATCGATCTAATCTCATTTTTCAATTATTGTAACTTCCCTAGAATTAGAATGAAATCAAATGCAATGTAGTAATGAGATTCGGGCAAAATAACAGTTTTTCACGTAGTCTGTAATTAATGTTCTATAGTACTTCGTTCCGCTGCCCCGTCCCGCTACATCTCGCTCCGCTCTCCCTGACAAACTCCATCCTGACCGTTCTATTTGACTCCTCACCCGGGCCACAGCTCCTCATTCACCGGCCAGTTTCTTCTAGTGATGCTATATTGATGTCGATATTTTCAAAACATCGATATTTTTTAAAAATAAGGATGTGGTATCAATTAATTGAAGCCGATGTTTTGGGATCGATGTTCTTAATTGGTTGATATTGATTTTTAAATGAAAAAATATAATAAAACAAAAATAATTTTCAGATAAATCGAACATACTTCAGACCACTGTGACGAAGAGTGAAAAACAAGTTTGCCAATTTTTTCTTAATAAATAAAATGTATTATTTTTATTTTAACAAATAAGATAATAAACGCTTTGTTAATTGTTCTGGTAATTGACTTTGATTTGTCAGATGAATCTCAATTTTAAATTAATAAACACAATCACCATGACATGAAGTGCCTCCACCCGCATGTGAACATTTGTGTTAAATGCAACTAATTTAGTTTTAAAACATCGATGGCTTGGGGTGTATGTCTTTTCGTCATTTTTTAGAATTTGAATATCGACATTTCGAAACATAGATGTTTTTTGTCGATGTTGCATCCCTAGTCTCGTCCGGCCTCGCCCTGCCCGCTCCGCAATCCCTTAACACATAAATGCAATGCGGGTAGTATTAAAGCAAAATGTATGTAGTAATAATAATAATAATAACAATAATAATAAAATAATAATAAAATAATAATAACAATAAAAAAATAAAGAATGAAGTAACATTTTGAATCGCAAATCATGTACGCTTTTTCGCAGCATTTCAGAAGCATTTGTATTAAATTTGGTTAAAAAGTTGTTAAAGTTAAGCTGGAACAAACACACCTCCATCCAGCCATCCATTCATCGATTTTTATCTATTAAATTGTGTCCAAAGAATACAGTTGCAAGAGTTTAGTAAGCCAAAAATAAAGTTGAAACAAATTATAAAAGAATAATATTTCTAAAATGATGGTCTAATATTGGACAATGAGTTCAAGGTGAAATAAAAGAAGATGGGAGTTGAATTTTTAAGTTCTCCTCCGGGTGACTCCAAAGGAAACGACACTTCTGCCAACCACGATCCTCTTGACTAACATACTCACGAATTTTGGAAGAAAATTCTAGCGGACGGCTGCTCTGATCGGTAGTTTTTGCATGATTCTCCGATCCACACCAAACAAATACCGGAGCAGTACCCTAACAAACGGGCAACGGACCGCGCGCGATCTTTCCTTCCCCTTCCCTGTCCTATCCTCTCCCCTTACTTACACTACCACACATGCCAGGAGACCAGTCGGGAGCTCAGAGCGTGTCCCGGCCGGCGCGGTGCCCCGCTAGTGGGAGATACCTTATTGAGGAAGATTCCACAAGCCGACATATTTGTTGGCATATAATCTCGTCATCCAGCGGGGAAAGATCACCGCCACTTCCATAAAAAAAACACATGCACTACACTTACAGGACTTAGCCGTTCACGCGCCCGGAAACACTAATTGATCTATCAATGAATCGAAAATAAACCGACAGACAATTGAAGTCGTAGGCTAAGTGAAGTCGTAGGCTTCCGCGGCCAGAGTCATGTGAATGATCTTGGCTGTCTGGTTGACGCCGCGTCGAAGGCTGCGTTGCCGACGTTTCGACCATCTTGTCGTGATCTTCCTCACACGAACAATGTTTTCACGCCATTTACATATTTCAATTGATACGCACCACAACTCATTCAACCCGTGATGATTTATAGATCCGAAAAGCCCGGTCGCCCCCGAAGCAACGCCCCGGCCGCGAGAAACCGTGCGCATTCCGGATGAATCGCAGAGATGATTCACAACGACAGCCATCCATCACGGCCGTTTTCACCCCGCGAGGAATGCATGCACTTGTCACGCGCGGGGCAGCCATTCGCCCCTGTAAGTCGCCGGCGCGGACGGCCAACACGGAGCACGCGGAGCGGGGCGGGGCGGGGCCGCACAACGGGGCTCTTTCGCCACCCACAACAAGCTTCCGCCTGTCGAAAACGGTGCGGTGCGGCGCGGCGCATCGCGGAACAGATCTCGCTTTGGGGGGGCGGGGCTGGGGCAGGGGCTGGGACGGCTGCCGCCAAAGCGCGTTCCATTAGCCCCTCCCCCTGCGCCCGCGCAGCGCCGCGGGAGGAGCGGGTGAGGGGTGTGGGGCGGCGAAAGCAGCTGCTCTCTCACGGGGCGACATAATCCTAGGCGCACCGCGTGGGGACACGCCCCGGTTCGACTTCACAGAGCGCGCGGCGGCGAGCGACTCCACTAACGAGCGGGAGAGGGTGGGGGTGGGACGGAGTCGTAGGCGATGACTGGCAGGTGGAGTTGGCGAGAAGTGCATCGGGGTAGGGGGCTGGGCTAGCGGGATGGGAGAATGGACAGGGATGGGTGGGGAATGGGCGGGGACGAGGTCGTCGGGCGTTGGATGTGATGGGGTCAGGTGCGGAGGCAGGGCGAGGACTGAGTGGAGACAAGGGGGCGGGGAAGGCGTCAGGAGTGGAGGCAAGGCGGGAACAAGGGTGGGCGGAGGCAACGACATTGCGGCGGGCAGGGACAGCGAGCAGACGGATGGGCGGGGATAGTGGGTGGGAAGGTGGGGACGGCGGGCAGGAGCGGGGACGGAGGGTGGGAGCGCGGGGACGGATGTCGGAAGGGCGGGGACAGAGGGCGGAAGGGCGGGGACGGAGGGCGGAAGGGCGGGGTCGGCAGGTGGAGGGCGGGGACGGCGAGCGGGAGGGCGGGGACGGCGGGGCGGGAAGGAGGCGGGGACGGCTAGCGGGAGGGCGGGGACGGCGGCGGATCGGCGGGCAGGAGCGCGGGGACGGCGAGCGGGAGGGCGGGGACGGCGAGCAGGATGGCGGGGTCGGCAGGTGGGAGGGCGGGGACGGCGAGCGGGAGGGCGGGGACGGCGAGCAGAATGGCGGGGTCGGCAGGTGGGAGGGCGGGGACGGCGTGCGGGAGGGCGGGGACGGCGATCAGGGACAGGCAAGCGCTGGCGGGGAGGTGACGGTAGGCGGGGTGCGGACTGGGGGGGGGCGCCCTCTTGAGCAGCGACAGGTCCGTCCGCAAATAGAACAACGCACCTGTGCAGAGGCCGGCGAGGCCGCGCCCCCTTCACAAAGACAGCAGGGCGCCGCCGCTGCACCTTGCAGCAGGTACATCCCCGAAAGGCGGAGGGCACAGTGGGCAGAAACGGCCCAACAGGCGAACCGAAAAAGTGAAACTTGTCACGTGAACTACCGATCATGATTGTCGTAGCGCTGGAGTGTTTCGAATTTATGACAAGAATATGCAACGTCCCAGTACGCGAGAAGTGTGTGGTTTTGTTAAATACCCAGTAACTTGGGAAAAATACAAAACACAATAAACACTTTTGATTTTGACAGAAAATGCAAATATTTGATTGCATTATACCGGCTATTCTCATAGTGCGCGTACCAACTGAATTCTCATACTCAGAGC
Source organism: Teleogryllus occipitalis (assembly GCA_011170035.1). Lineage (NCBI taxonomy): Eukaryota > Metazoa > Arthropoda > Insecta > Orthoptera > Gryllidae > Teleogryllus > Teleogryllus occipitalis. The sequence continues at coordinate 45,425 of BLKR01003695.1, read as the reverse complement.
GTCACTGTTTACACTCAGCTGACTTCATGCGACACCAAGGCTCCGAGGAAAAGACCACTCTCCATGAAATGTTTTCTATTCACGTGCTGCGTTGAGGACCAGTAACGTGTCTTTACATTCTTGACATGAAAAGATCGATTGTACTATACGGTTATGGAAAAGCATTTTGCTTTTGTTTTGCTGTGCAGCATTTTTGTTGCTGCAGGCCACTAGTATTCGGTGGTATAACGGTTAGCGTACTGGACTGTTGCACCCAAGTTTGCGGGTTCAAATCCGATCGAAGCCGTGGATTTTTAAGAGTGAAGAAATTCTTCGTACGTCTGTCTTCGAAGGGGAAGTAAAGCCGGCGCCCACATGTAGTAGATTTACTGCATGTAAACGATCCTCAAGCCTAAAAGAAGCCTCTGAGCTAAATTTAAATCGCCTGTTTCGTCGACCAACATAATACCCTCTTTCTTCACTAGATGGTGAAAGGAGCGTAGCGAAATTTGCGTGGTCAGACGGAAGAGCGGGCCTGATGGCCCGAATCTCGCCACGTAAAATAAGGCATTAACGAACTAGTATTGTGCAAACTCCTTGTCATATCGGCCCACTGTGAGGCGCGAGCACCGAACGCCCACGGGCCCTGCACGCAGAGCTTGTGCGGTGCGGCGGCGGAGGAGGTCAATCACCTTCGAGGAGGAGGGGGAGGATCAGCGGTGGCAGCTTCGGTAGCTCCGTTCCCCGCCGCCGCCGCCGCCCGCGCCGACTTAGACCTGCCGACCGCCCACCGCTCGCTGGCTCCGCGCCTCACAGCTCCAAACTACCCTTCCATTTAATCCCCTCCACGGGACTCTCCACGAACTCTTTTAACAATTTCCCCTCCACAGAACCCCTGTGAAGGCGGGAATTTATCGTAATTTGGGAACACTGAACTAGCAACCTAGCAGCTAGATAGGGGGTTTCTTAATAACTAACTAAAACGCACTTAATTTTGACTTAAATCTAATTTAACAATTATTACGTTAGCAGTTTGGCATACCTAAACTGAACATTTTGTTTCTTAATATTAAATATTGTTCATTTATTTCCTTCTTTCTTCTAGTTTTTTCTTTCTTTTTTTCTTTTTCTTTCATTCACGCATCATTTTTACTTATTAGGTACATATATACATTTCCGAGGAGGCTGTAATTTATTTAAAGTTTAGACGTACACTTGAGCTACTGCCTTGCGACTTGATGAGCTAAAGGGACAAGGGGGACTTCCGTAGGTACTAAAGCTAACTTATTTCTAGCTTCGTTTAATTGTACAAATTAAGAGTGCTCTTAGGAATATCTAATTTGCATTATTTTTTCCTTAATACGAAGTGATCCCCATTCAATGAATGGTTACGTACGCATTATGTAAATAAAGTATGGATGTTGTGTCAAAAAAAATCTAACCTGAAAATGTTCATAATTACTTAGTATTAAAACATGAACAGTCACATAGTATTAAGAAGAATTTTGTAAAATTCAAATTATGTACGCCAAAAAGCAAACTCTTTAATATGTACAATTAGATTAAGCTAGAATCATGTTACTTTAAGATGTCATAAGACAAATCCCTCATCTAGCTTCCCAAGGCGTACAGCAGTAGCAGAAGTTTACATGTGCAAAAGTGCATAATAAATTTTTCACCTTCACAGAGGTAGAGAGGAGGGCCACAGCAACGATGTACAGCATCGTTTTCTCACATTGTCGCAATCAACAAGGAAATGTACAACAAAATATGTAATTCCTTGAATTTTCTTTTTAAACTTTTTGGTGAAAATTTAATGGGAATTTTAGAACCATTTTTGCAAGAAACAATTCTCCTGGAATAAGCGACGGTCATCACTGATCTTCCGCTTTTTGCTACGTGCAGTGTTCAACCACAGCTCTGCTACAAACATCCAAATATCTTTCGAGAAATACCAGTCTCCTAGACGCCAGAGAACGAGTCACAGAGAATATGTCTCCTTACTGAGCGGTCTTTTAAGTCAACGTTGCAACGCAGTGTCAGACGATCTAGCGTTCTGTGAAGACATCAAGAACTTACTTCCAAATTGACGTACATTCATAAAACATTTTCTTCGGGTGGGGAAGATACTTCCATTCAGCCTAACAATTTAATGTGGTATTCAACGGTTTTCGAATATCATTTAACATAGCAGAAATTACATTTTTATCACCATATTTAGTATCATGATGGAGAAGCTTAAGAATGTTTTTCTCGGGAGGAGGCGCTGATCCTCCCCTGCTAAATCGTGAGATCCGGCGCCAACTTACCATCAGCTAGCGGGGTTTTCCTCAACCAGGTATCTCCCACCATCCGTATACTGCCCCAGCCGGGACAAGCTCTAACCTCCCTACTGGTATCCCGAAATGTGTGGTAATGTAGTGCATGGTGTACGAGTTGAGGATAGGATAAAGAAGGGGAAGGAAAGATCGCGCGCGGTCCATGGCGCGCTTGTTTAGGGTACTGCTCCGACATTCACCTGGTACTGATTGGAGAAACCACGGAAAACTACCGATCAGAGCAGCCGGCCGCTAGAATTCTCCTCCAGACAGCGACTGAATTCGACCCAGCTGAAAAGCTAGTGTCGAAAATCCTGCCGCCGTGGGGAGTGGGAACCTAGGACCTCCCGGTCAAAGGCACTGCAGTGACATCAGTTGATGCACTGAGCTACCTAAACCGGTAAACGGACGTTGAGATATGTTATTTTCGAAATAATCTTTACAAACGTGGAAGCCAGAAAGTGGGCAGTAACATCCCAAGTCTGCCCTCCACCGGGCAGCAAAATCCTTCGTAAAAAAAATCCTTCGTACGCCTTCCTTCGCAGGGGAAGTAAATCCGGCTGTCCCATGTAGTAGATTTACTGCATGTAAAAGATAATCAAGCCTAAAAGAAGCCTCTGAGCTAAATTGAGATCCGCCTGTTTCGTCGCCCAAGATAATACCTCCTTTCTCCGCTAGGTGGTGAGAGGAGCGTAGCGAAATTTGCGTGGTTAGACGGAAGAGCGGGCCTGATGGCCCGAGTCTCGCCACGTAAAATAAGGCATTAACTAACTAACCGGCCGCGGGCCTCATGTTGGGTGCAGCTGCCCAGACTCTTGTGACGCGCGACGGAGAAGTGTGTGCCAACTGTCCGGGCGCGGGGCGTGTGTGTGTTTAGATTGGATCTCCAAGTATATCCCCCGCGAGGGAAGATAAAAGACGACCAGCGCCTGGCCACAACACCGATACAGACGCTGATTCTTCTAGTGAGGCGATTCGGTTCTTTTCCGTTCTCGCCTTGGCGCCGACCCTCTCCGTCCTCTCTCCGGTCGTGTTGCAGAAGGAAAAGAAAAAAGTTGTGCGTGCGAAGCTTTGTGGTGTTACAAAACAGAGAGGTTCGTTTCGTGGCCGGGGAGTTAGGGGCGGGGCGGGGCGGGGCGGGGCGGGGCGGGGCGGGGCGGGGCGGGGCGGGGCAGGCGGTGGTGGGACGAGATGGAGCGGGCGAGGCGGGGCGGGCCCGGACGGGGCGGGGCTGGGCGGGGCGAGTCAGGACGGGACGGGACGGGACGGAGCGGGGGCGAGGCGAGGCGGGGCGGGGCGGGACGGACGGGGCGGGGCGGGGCGGGGCGGGGCGGGGCGGGGCGGGGCGGGGCGGGGCGGGGCGTGGAAGCAGTAACACAAAGCGCCACTGAGTTTCGCCCTAGTCTCTTGTTTGGGTTTTTGCGTCGAATTCCTAAACCCAATTACAACGAGATCAAGGTTGGAGCACTCTGTGTAGTATTGACACGGAACCCGAGACCTGGAGGCTGCGAGAACCCTGTGTTTCCAAGTTTCCCGTGTGCTCAGACATTATTTTTTCAGCTCCGTTATTTATTCAGATGGGAGCAATTCCTCGATGCCGTAATTAACGGCGTAATATCACGACAAGGGGACATGAATGTACCTTAACGAGTTAGCTACGTATCCGGCACCATTTCAGGGAAACCATTAGTCAAAATTCTTTAAACGAATGTTGATAGAGTAAGTCTATGAGAAGAGAATGGTTCTTATTATAAGACGTGATGTGTTTGAAGTCCAAATGACGCAATCCATCGTAAAACCTTCTAATGAACGATCAAAGTAAATATTCGTAAGTCTTCTAACAAAAGTATTTAATAAGTCCCTCTGAAAAGCTAGTTTCATGCGCAAGCTAATTGTTAAAAATGGAATGTTTCGACTTTTTAAGTACTATTACACAAATGCCACTGTGACCTTGTGCAATATACTCACGTGTTTATTGTCTGCATGAAGGTGCTTCTTCACTTGTCGAGATAAATTTAACACAAAAACATTTTAAAACTTCAATCCGCAGTTTAAAAAACAACGCATTATTATAAAATCACCAAAATTAAGACGTTTCCCTCCGGAACAAATATTTTGTTAACCCTTCCAACATCTATTATTACTTGGCGAGCCGTTGAAATATTCCATCGATGAGTATACTGTGACGATTTATTTTATTTTACATTCAGTGTGTCAGACGTTTTGCTTTCTATGAGGTAATTGTTTTGCACATTTAAACACATTAAAACATCCAAAATGTCGGAATAAAATGTGACGGCTGAAATTTGTAAATCAGCATGGCTATTCTTACGCGCCAATTTCGGATTTATTGAGAAACTGTAGCGAAGGAATTTCTCTGTAAATTACTACAGCACCGTAAACTCAAGAGTGAAACCTTTTAACTGTACACAGCATAAGAATACTAAATATATAATCCAGGAAGTAGAATGAACATCTTTATGCGGATGTTTTGGAGCGTTATGCTCCGCAGCGAAACTGCAAGTTGCAGTCACAGCCTGTCAGAGGTGCGCTGACTCGTCAAAAACGGAAGCGAAAATTACTGTCCAGGTGCACGAGTACAACCTGTTCTTAGGCGTTATCATCTGCAATTATCGTGGGCCCGCTCTTCCGTCTTAATTAACGGGCAACGAACTCGCGGTACAATTATTTAGAACAATTACATAGCATGTAAACAAGGAATTCAAAGCTTGCTGATTGTACGTAAGAATGCAAGAATCATATATTCGATCTTTACGAATACATAGTGGATGAGAACGATTTTATTTTAAAATCTTCAATCGTGTGAGTAAATATGTTCTTAAGTTTTAGATAGTACCTCCCAGCATAACTGACTAAAACTATTTATAGGAGGGAATGACACTATTTCATATTTATCTAAATTTTCAGGATAACAGTTTAAAGTCGCTACGTTATGTTCCTTTGTTACTAACTGGATATGACATTGTTTTAACTACTTCTAACTTCGATATTAATGGATTTTTGGGCATAGATCTCAATACTTCCAAGAAAAGCAATAGAATGAAGCCAGTATCCCGTTTTGACGAGAAATGGGTGTAGTGCCTATTACCTCAAGGTTAATGTTTAATATACCCTTAGATTAAACATTGCTACAAGACGAGTTTTAAGTATTATGTAGCTAAATTGCTCCTCCATTTTTATTTTGTCGAAAAAATCTCGCATTTTTGCATAGCCAACAAATATAATAAAGTGGAAGGAACCCATTATATAAAAGGGTCCCTGCCTATGCTTTGACACAGAGTAACAAAGCGTACCACATACTGTCTTTTCAGTGAAGTGAATTGCTTCAAATCTCATGGCAGCCGTTCACACGTCTAAAAGACTACCAAAGAATGAGAACTGAAAAAAGCGTCTTATTGTTGACACAAACAAAAATGTATCTGGTGATTTACATTTTATCCAATACAATTGCGAAAAGCTATTATTCCTTGAAAGATCTAATACAAAAAGTGTTCGAATAACCCATTTCTACATTTTAGAATATAATTAGGATAAATATAGTTAGGATGTGTACTCCTCATTCAGTTCAAAATTTATTATTGTACTGAGGAAATTCGCAAAAATCCCGTAAATAGTTAAAGAAATATAATTTCATTATTTATTTGTCTTATTTTAATGATTGTTTACGCCAGCTGGAAAAATAAGAAGTAAAATACAAAAGTATACTAACGATATATATTTGACAGTGATGTCTACTTAAATGCGCGACTAAATAGTATTTTTTCTGGCGTGTGATATATCAATTGAAACTTAACGACAATTTCCCTCGAAGACGTATTCCAGAAATAAGCTCGTGGGAATCTGGAAGCCTACCAGAGCATCACCAAATGTACAGATCTTTCAGAGATATTCACGTGACCTAAATCATATAGCATAAGCAGAAGCGTGTAAGTTAAGTATGCCAAAGTGCTACTACATAATTATTAAATTAGATTTAAGCAAGAATTCTCCCTCTTAGCTGCTTAAGCCGCAAGGCAGCAGCGCAGTTTGTATGCCAGTATGTAAATAAATTCCCGCCTCCTCAGGGTTACTGTGGAGGGGAAACAAAGCAGAAAAAAAGAAGAAGAAAAAAAGCAGCAGAAGCAATTCCCATCCACTTGCTGCGCGCTGCAGTTTGGAAGCCAACAAAGGTAGAGCGAAGAGCGTGGGATTTGTGCAGCAGTGACCGAACCTTTTTTCGCCTTTGTAACGGTCTGAAGGCAGCTGAGGAAAACAGGTAAAGTGCTGGGCGCTGCACATTATGGCAGGGAATTGAAGAAGGAGCGGGGCAGGGGCACAATATTAGGTAAAGCGTTCGTAGACCGAAACCATTTATCATTAGTGGTTCTTTTCAAGAATGTATTTCAACGACTGCCAAACTGAGGTCCTACACTGCTTATCTTTATTGCCCTAGCAAAACATTACTCTACGAAGCTATGTTGCTGAAGTTTGATACAACTTTACCTACTTGAAGCAAAGCCTCAGGATTTCAAGATACAATCATTAAAGTTTTAGATTTTAGTAATTTACGTGCATGTATCGAAGAATAATCCATTCTATGTTGTTTTCAAAATCATAACTTCATAACTGAAAAAGTATTACGATGTATTGCTCCAAAGCTAAGACAACTCCATTAGACGAAACATTACGAACCATAGTTACAAAACAATAATACTGAATTGCTTTTATTAATTACCCTTACAAAGTACATATATACAAATAATAGAACTTGGTATTTCCTGTAACCGACATTTTCTTTATAAAAACTACTATAATGTAGAGATTACGTTTGCGAATGGAAGACCATTTCAGCTATCCTGAAAAGTTCAACATAGCTTCAATATAGCCTACGCACAACCTCCAAGTCATAAATAAGTATTTTTCAATTAATAAGAATTAAAATTAATAGTAGTATAAAAGACAATGCAGTTATTGTTTGGATAATACCTAAATATTCCAATTCAATTCGTTTGAGGTGATCACGCGAAAATGAAGCGTAAGCTATGAACTCCTTTGTCGTAAACGACAAAACCGCGAGAATGGCAGGTTTCTTCAATACAAACCAAGTCTTTTGATTTCGTGACGGACCACCCTCTCCTCTATTCTTTTCAATTTCCTTTGCAGCAATTTTTCAACCTGATTGAGGACCATCAAGGCATACTCAAAAAGCATGGCTAGCACCGATTGTAGATCGATGATCTCAGGTCATGATTTTTCGAGCTGAGTTCCATTCTTTGGGATTTTTCAGCAAGGAAACTCATTTTCCAGGATGATTTTAAACTCCTTCAGAGTCGACTTCCCCAGGGTTTATGCAGCTCATCTCCGCGAGAGTGATTCTCAATGAGTAAGCGATTCTCAGTGAATCCGACGGCTGCTGAGAAAAAGGATTGAATGGACTTTAACGATGTTAATTCAGAATGAACGGTACGTGAATGAGTACAGAATAATATAAATAATTAAAGAGAAGTTTTGAACAATCTTTGGCATTAAGAATTTTTTACTTCAATACAGGTTTGCCAAAGCACACACGGTTTATTGTATATAGATTTAAGATAGAATTAAGTTATTTTCAGCAAGTAGATTTAACATGAAGCCCTACCTCGGTCTACTAATATTTCAACTGTAAGTTAGTAGAATTAGGCTTACGCCCCAAATACAGTGACTCACGAAACTGATCAATCCACACGATATTCTAACAGAAATAAAACAATATAACATTTTACTACATCAAAAATTTAGCATTTTGAATATCACACTATGTTTTGAAATACTTATTGACTCCAATACATCACGGTTACGACTGTTTGAAACTAAATAAACTACATTATTAACAAACTATCAACATGGGGTTTTCTGCGTCACAAAATTGATCATACACTGTTTGAAATAAAATACCAGAGTAAAATAAAATAAAAACGTAATCTCCAATATTTCGTCGGAAGCCCCTTGGCCTTAACCACAACAGTGAGTCTTGATGGCATGGAATGCACGAGCGACCTTTGTCTGGGGAGGGAAAATTCTGTTTCACTTCTCCTGCTCCTCCTCTTCCTCCTGGTTATTCTCTTCAAACATGCCTTGGTAGTTGGCTGATGTTCGTGGACACTTTTTTCTGTTTTCCACCACAGGTTCTATGTTGGAATCAGATTACACCAAACAAACTTCCGACCATCCGATTCGTAAAGGTTAAAATAATAACCTTTAATATAATTTTAAATATCTGGAGGGTAATCTTAATGATCCAAATCAAAACCTAACCGCTTCTTCTGATTTACACGTCTAATTCAGGGCTTCTTTAAAGCCACATCCTCACGAAATCTTTGGTGTCATTCGGACGATTTCAACGAGGATACATCTGCCGATGGTCGTAATTCTTAATGAGAATGGATATTCTCTAGCGATGGTAAATCATCACACCTCACCTTTTGAACAAAACTTTTTTCATTTCGTACAATTAGAAGGCATTTGCGCCATCGGAAAGTCTGATTTTCCAATCCCCTTTCCTTCAGGTATCTTCTCACTACATTTTATTTATATTTGTATTTAAATAATATTTTATTTTAAACAAAGCAGTGTATGATCAATTCTGTGTCGCAGAAAATGCCTATTGTTTACAAGTTTATAATAAATTTTATTTATTTAGTTTCAAGTGAGTAAAACCGTGGTGCATTGAGTATTTTAGAAGTCAGCACGTACTTCAAAACATAACGTGAAGTATAACATAATGTGAAAAAATAAAAATTACATATAGTAAATTGAAATATTGTTTTATTTCTGCTAAAATATGTGTACGATCAGTGTTTTGAGTCACTGTAAATAAAAAAATCCCCGCCTCCAGACTCCATGGGTTACTATGGACGGAAGTAAGGGGGGGCGAGGATTGCAGGGGGCCTTGGCGCTGCGGGTGCAAGGCGTTGCGCGCTGCGATTGCGCTCGCGGCCTCACACCGGAACGGGACGGAAATGGAGGGGACGAGACGAGGTAGACGCGTGGGAGAGAAGCGAAAGGACGCGACGAAAAAGGACGGAAAAAGATAGGAAGAAGGAGAAGAAAGGAAACTGGATGAGACGAAAAGGATCAGAAGACGAAAGAGAACGAGAGAAGAAAGAATAGATAGAAAGAGAACGGGTGAAGGCGAAAAAGAATGGGGGAATTCGAAAGGGAATAGAACGAAAGAGAACGGGTGAAGGCGAAAGAGCGTGGGAGAAGTCAAAAGGGAATAGAACGAAAGAAACGGGTGAAGACGAAAGGGAATGGCAGACGACGGAAGGGAACAGGAAAAGGCCAAAGAGAACGGGAGAAGACGAAAGAGAATAGGAAGAAAGAACGGGTGAAGGCGAAAGAGAATGGGAGAAGACGAAATCGAAAAAGGGGATTTAGGAGACGGAATAACGGGAAACTGCGAGAGAGGAAATGAAGGGAAAGATGTTGGAAGAGGAGGGGAAGGAAATGGGTCGAGAGAGACAAAAAGGGAAGAGAGGAAGCGGGGGAAATCGGAATGGTGAGGAGGTACAGAGCGAAATGGGACTGGACATGTAATGACAGGGCGGGGCATTGTGGGACGGGACGGGACATTGTGGGACGGGACGGGGTATTGTGGGACGGGACGGGACATTGTGGGACGGGACGGGACATTGTGGGACGGGACGGAGTATTGTGGGACATGACATTGTGGGACGGGACGGGACATTGTGGAACGGGACGGGACATTGTGGGATGGGACATTGTGGGACGGGACGGGACACTGTGAAACGGGACGGGACATTGTGGGACGGGACGGGACATAGTGGGACGGGACATTGTGGGACGGGGCTTGACGGGACGGGTCGGGTTGCGACGGGCAACAACCGAGCAAGACCAAGATGGAGGAGATAGAACAAACAGGCGAAGAAAGAACAAAAGAGATGGCGAGACTGATTCAACTACACGCGTCAATTTTAAATTGGCACCTAGAGGGACGCTTTGACAAAAAATGGCTGGGAGAGTGTGGGGTGGGCGAGGGGCGTGTAGTTCATAGGGCGAGTTATTAAGCAGAGTGGGATCCAATGCGACGCGACGCAAACACACCACACGCCAGCGGCGCGGGTTTGACGACCTCTTCTCTTTTCTTCCTCGACCGTGACGCACAAAAAAACCTGGACACGCCGCCGCGCGTCTCCTGCGGTCGGAGAAGGTATGAGCGTGCGTGCACATGTGCTGGGGATGCTAATGCCCGCAAAGGTCAGAGAGATTACAAGAATCAGATGCAAACAAAACAAAACGAAAGGAGAAAATATAAGATTGTAAAAGTGCATATGGATGCAAGTTAGAGAACGCGGGGGGAGGGAATGGGAGGGAGGGGAATTGGGAGGGAATGTTTTCGACACAGCTCGTTTGTTCGAAATCGTCGATTCGTTGGTTCTGAATTGATTGATACTACTAGTTTGTTTGCTGTGATATTGTCACTAGATGAAGAATTTTCACAACACAGCATGATAAGAATATTATGTTCATGTTAAAATGTTAAGAGAAAACAGTAAAAAACGAGAGAAACTGGAATGAATTATCAGTTGAATTTTCAATGAAAGGACGAGGTTTAAAAACAACTCTCGTTCTCCAAACAAAGGCTACTGACTATAGTTGAGGGAGTTTAAAAGACGAAATTCAAAGAAGAAAGGTCAGTCAACGGTGGACCAACAGGCAGGTACTTGTTTACATTTCCGCAAGTGGTAAGCCTGCACGAACGAACTTGAACGGGCACTCCCACAAGCAGGTCGAAGCAGGTTGAGTGGTGTGCAGTTGTGCCCAAAACGAAACGGCTAAAAATAAAAACTCTTTCAATTCCTTGCGTTTGAAAGTGTTAGCAATTCAAAACGACGGCCAGCCAATTCCACCTGTAGAATGAATCGGATCCAGTAACGATCTCTTCTGATCTCATCAATGAATTCTTCTACCCGCTATTGAACCGCAAGTGCTTATGTAGTCTGCAAATATTTCTGATGTAGAATAAACGTAGCATGTTGAAGGAAGATTCTGGATATGAGAGGGAGTGTTTTCGACACAAGCTAGTTTGGTCGAAATCGTCGATTGGTTGGTTCTGAATTGATTAATACTACTAGTTTGTTGGCTGTGATCTTGTCACTAGATGAGGAATTATCACGACACAACATGATAAGTATATTATGTTTATATTAAGATGTTAAGATAGCTCATTGTTCTACTGGTAGCCTTCTAAGAGGGACAGTGGTTTGAATCCCGGCCAACTAATGAGGAGATTAGGTTCAATGCTAGTAACATGGAGGATGACATGTTTTAATAGAAGGTTCTCTAGTTTCACGTGCCTCCCGTTCCATCACTGTTCAACAACAGTTCATCACATTTTTTGATCGACGTTTATCACAATATTTATCCTTCCTGGTTAGCTAGTAATCTCTCAACGAATCTTAGAGTCTTGATATGACAGCCCGCGGGAACACGCCATAATAAAAGGATATAAGACGTTTACCAACTGAATTCTATTCCGTCTCATGTATGTCATCACCCACTTCCTTGGCGACCTGGACCTACTCACCCCTCCTCCGAGGCCACATCATCAGCATACGCGCGTACACGCACACACGCGTGCACGTGCGCGTGTGAGCCAGCGCTCGCGGCGGTTTCCATCGCACTAACACACTTGTACACACACATGCCGATAGACAGAGCGACCCCGTTACATCATCTCGCCGGACGCGTTACGCCGGGAGGTCTCTATCAGATCAGGTCGCGCGTTCGGGGGAGTCGGCGATGCTATCGGCGGCGGCGGCGGCGGAGGCTGCAGCCGTGCGGATGAGGTTGCTCGCCGTGCAGCGGGAGCGGGGAGTGGGCGGGGGAGTTGGTGGGGGCGGGAACGTGTCTGGGTGGGATACGAGGCGCGGGTGGGAGAGGGGCATGGGCGGGAGCGTTGTGGGGGCGGGGATGTGGCGGGATGGGATAACGCGCGAGGTAGGGAGAGGGGCGAGAGAGAGGCGTGGGCGGGGGCGTTGTGGGGGCGGGGATGTGGCGGGATGGGATAAGGGACGCGGGAAGGGGAGGGGCGTGGGCGGGGCGTGGGAAGGGAGTTGTTGGTGGCGGGGATGTGGCGGAGAGGGGTAAGGGGCGCGAGAGGGGGAGAGGCGAGAGCGGGGCGTGGGCGGGTGCGTTGTGGTGGGCGGGGACGTGGCGGGGTGGGATAGGGGGCGGGGGAGGAGCGAGAGTCGCTGGCGGGGCGTGGATGGGAGTGGAGGAGCGTCTGTGTCGAACGCTGGAGAACGAGGTCGAGGCACGCAACGTCCGTTGTTATACTTCGATTTTTTTTAAGTGCCCGATAACATAAGGTCATTGTTACACCTGCCTTATATTGATTGATAGTTTGATTGATTTTTCGTGTTTCCTGGCGCGTCAACTGCTTTGGTCATTAATCTCGTTACTGTATTGCACGTTTTCTTTTCCTCGGGAGATGGCGGGGATCTTCCCCCGCTGGGTGGCGAGATCCGCCACCAACCTACCGTCGGCTAGTGGGGTTTCCCCCTAACCAGGACTCTCCCACCAGCGGTGCACCGCCCCAGCCGGAACGAGCTCTAAGCTCCCGACCGATCTCCCGGAATATGTGGTAACGTAGTGTGTGTGTGTGTGTGTGTGTGTGTGTGTGAGAGGGAAGAGGATAGGACAAGGAAGAGGAAGGAAAGATCGCGCGCGGTCCATGGCCCGTTTGGTAGGGTACTGCTCTTGCATTCGCCTGGTGTTCATCGGAGAAACCACGGAAAACTACCGATCAGAGCAGCCGGTCGTTAGAATTCTCCCCCAGATAGGGACTGAATTCGACCTAGCTGGAAAGCTAGTGTCGAAAATCCTGCCGCTGTCAGGACTCGAACCTAGGACCTCCCGGTCAGAGATGCTGCAGTGACATCAGTTGATGCACTGAGCTACCGCACCCGGTGCCTGCCTTATAAAATGAATATTTTAAACAGTGGTAAGCACATTTCTGAGACTAGAGGCCCGTTGAGAAGGACGTTTGTGAATTAATTGAAAAGATTCATTTTATAACGCAGGAGGTTGACCTAATGTCATCGGCCACTTTGAAAAAATCGAAGTATAGGGAAGAGGAGCGGGAGCCTTCGGGGAGATGGAGCGGGCACTCATCAAACAAAACGAACACTTCACTCGTTTCCTTCATTATTTTGTGTTTTCGCCCTACTATGGTTATTTGCTCCTTAGTGAAAGTTACATCCCGAAAGTTCGAATACCTCCCCTGCTGGCAGACCCGGCGCTGACCTACATGGATTGCGGGGTCTTCCTCTTCCAGATATGTCCCACAGTACGCCCCAGCCGAGATAAGCTTTAAGCTCCCAACTGGTCTCCAGACATATGTGGAAGTGTAATGTATATAAGTGTAATTAATGGGAGAGGATAGGACATTGAAGAGGAAGGAAAGATTGCGCTCAGTCCTAGGATCATTTGTTAGGTACGGCCTCGGCTTTGGACTGGTGTTGATCGCAGAAACCTCGGAAAACTACCGATAAGAGCAGTGACTCAAATCGACCTAGCTATCTACTCAGCAGCAAAATCTAGCAGCGTTGAGAATCGAATCCTGAACCTTTCAGTAAGAAATCCTGCGCTGACAACAGTTGTTGCCCCAATTTATATCAACCAGTTTTACTCATGTCAAAGAGAACCAGCAACAAATCTAAATCAACCAACAATAAGAAACGCCCAATAGTGACAACTATTACAGTACGAATATTATATTAATTTGTAGGGTAGATAAAATGTATTTTAAGTCCTATTTTCTCGTCCAATTCTTCGTTAAAATTGTGCACGAAATAAAGTAAATGGCACACTCGCTAATAAAGAGGAAGAGAAAACAGACACGCACGGGAGAACGGCAGATGCGAGCATCCTCCAAGACTTATGTGGGTTTATAGGGCCTGAGATGTGTTCATTCTAAGAATATTACGTCCGAAATAAATGAAGTGAACGAGAAGATATAGTCGGACCATTAATTACTGCACTGGCAGAGAGCTCTCGCGGCCGCCATGTGGCCTTCTTGAATGCCCTATAAAACATTACATAATGGTTTAAATCATAATTAATTTTCACAGGCGTAATGTTAAAAGCGTTTTCAAGGAGAAGCCGCCAATGTTTTACAGTAGAGCGAGAACGTGCAGATCAAGGCTAGAATTGTGTTGCGGGATGAAGAAAGAAATAGCGAATCTTTCGTATCGCAAGAGCGAGTATTGATTGTGTCTGGGCGCGCCAACTATTTAATTCGTTATTCCCGTAAGTGTAGCAGTTATTGGATCTTGGGAGGTGGCGATGATCCTCTCTCGCTGGAACGTGAGTTTCGGCAGCGACCTACATGGCTACAGCGTTGCTTCTCTCTCGAGGTATCTTTTCCAGCGGGACAATGCCCCAACCGGGAAAAACTCGAAGCTCCCGACAAGCGTCGTGAGGTAGTGCATGTATCTGTGTGTGTGTGTGTGTGTGTGTGTGTGTAACGTAACGATTGATTGAATGATTGTTAGTGATACAGGGCGCGTCAACTACTATGGTCATTATTCCCGTAAGTGTAGTGCGTGGTTTTTGCTCGGGAGGTGGCGGTGGCCTTCCTCCTCTTGATAGCCAGATACGGGGCCGTCCTACCGTCGGCTAACGAGGTTTTCCCCAACCAAGTATCTCCCACCAGCGAGGCACCGCATCAGCCGGACGTTCTAAGTCCCCGACCGGTCTCCCGGCATGTGTGGTAGTGTAGTGCATGTTAGTGTGGGTGTGAGTGTAAGGGGTGAGGATAGGACAAGGAAAAGGAAGGACAGATCGCGCGCAGTCCGTGGCCCGTTTGTTAGGGTACTGCTCCGGCATTTGCCTGGTGTTGACCGGAGAAATCACGGAAAACTACCGATCAGAGCAGCCGGCCGGCAAAATTCTCCTCCAGACAGCGGCTGAATTCGACCTAGCTGAAATGCTAGTGTCGAAAATCCTGCCGCCGTGGGGAGTGGGAACCAAGGACCTCCCGGTCAGAGGCGCTGCAGTGACATCAGTTGATGCACTGAGCCACCGCTCCCGGTTCACGTAACGAAAGAGGACAGTATAAGGAGGGAAATCTCGCGTGATCCGTTAATATTCTCTGAAATTCGCTGTATGTAGACCGAAGAAACCGCGGAAAATCTGGTCGCTAGAATTCTCTTCCAGGCAGGCACTTTTTTTAATGCAGCTACGTAGGTAGTGCATGTACAAATCCCCTAGCACCGTCAGCAGTCGAACTCGTCCACCAGATCAACGATGCTGCAAAGGCAACGGTGTAGCCGCTGAGACAAAGCAGTCAGTTCGAAACGTAAGACTTTTGAAAGAAATCTTCGGGTTCAGCAAGTGAACGCATACTACTCATTAATCCCGGGAATTCGCTTACAACATTTAAGAGCTCTGTAAACCAAGGCTATTCTCCGATTACAACAGAGTGGCACTTAAAAGTCAGATGCTGGAAGGAAAGGGGGACATTGTCATGCAATCGGGAGCTCCAATACCAAACATTTAAGCCGTAACGAAGCTTCCGATTGGATGCTAATGTCCCCCTCTCCTTCCAACTTTAAACTTTAAAATTTCACTCTGTTTAAATCGGAGTATAGTGAAGGTCGCGCGGCCAGGCAACTTCGTAGCAACGAAAAGCCAGCAGATGAGTGCATTGAATCAGCCTTTTTGATTGGATTTATTTTGTCAATTAACAATAAAAATGTATGTGAATTACAAACTTCGCACATTTTCTTGAGCTCTGGAATCTCTTCGCCACCTTTTAACTATAAATAGTTGAATGATGAATGTACCAACAAAGCTTACAGTTCTGACGTCTGAAAAAGGATTCAGAGAAAAAGTTCTAGCGAAAATAGAGGTCCAGATTAATCGCAAGGAATCATGGAATCGAGTGATCAGAGCAGTCGGCCTTTGGAATTCTAATTGCCAGACCTTGATGCATACAATGACTCTCGAAGTTATCAAAATACAATGTCCCGCGTTAATAATTTTGTTTATTTACTTTCAAACGAGTGAAGAAGTGGTGGATTAAAGCGAGTACGTGTTCCCAAACACACCGTAATGTTCAAAATAAATAATCAATGTAGTCAACTGTGATATTATTTTAAACTAACATATCATATTATAGATCAATTTAGTAAGTCACTGGTCTATTTGTTCGCATCTGTCGAAAGTAGGACTAGGGGCCTTTTTACCCACAAAGCTTAACATACGGAACCCCAACTAGTACGTATATACACATGGCAGAGCGGTATGTGCCAAACAATAAGCACGATCAAACAATAGTGAAAGTCGAGGCCACGGACAACCCTTTAGGAATGAAGAGCGACGGGACAGTCAGCATTCAGTGAATCTCGAGACCTGAGGGCTGCAATGAGACCTGGAACATCAGAAGCATTCAAGAAGGCGATCCGACGGGCCAGATTGATAGGAACCACAGAAATGAATGATCAGAGCAGCGTGCCTCTAGAATTCTCAACGATTCGATTCTGTTCTTAGATGAAGAAGAATAACGGACTCCGTCCGAACTTGCACCTTTGGCCACTTGATGCTTGGACCTGGAGTTTCGGCCTTCGTAAAACTCGTACATACATTAACGCACTTCTCGCACGTACCCTAACGCATTACTTGTACATACTCTAATGCACGATTCGTACATACGATAATGAATAATTCGTAAATCACTAATGCACTACTCGTACATGTACTAATGCACTACTCGTACATGTACTAATGCATCACTCACACATGTACTAATGCATCACTCACACATGTACTAATGCATCACTCACACATGCACTAATGCATCACTCACACATGCACTAATGCATCACTCACACATGCACTAATGCATCACTCACACATGCACTAATGCATCACTCACACATGCACTAATGCATCACTCACACATGCACTAATGCATCACTCACACATGCACTAATGCGTCACTCACACATGCACTAATGCGTCACTCACACATGCACTAATGCGTCACTCACACATGCACTAATGCGTCACTCACACATGCACTAATGCGTCACTCACACATGCACTAATGCATCACTCACACATGCACTAATGCATCACTCACACATGCACTAATGCATCACTCACACATGCACTAATGCATCACTCACACATGCACTAATGCATCACTCACACACACTAATGCATCACTCACACACACTAATGCATCACTCACACATGCACTAATGCATCACTCACACATGCACTAACGCATCACTCACACATGCACTAATGCATCACTCATACATGCACTAATGTATCACTCATACATGCACTAATGCATCAATCATACATGCACTAATGCATCACTCTTACATGCACTAAGCATCACTCAAACATATGCTGCTGTATTATTTGTACATGCACGTATGCACTACTTGTACTTACACTGATGTACCAGGAAAAGATTTAATCTTCGGCAATCTCCTCCGCTATATACACTGAATGTAAGCACGACCAGACAACAGTAAAAGTCGAGGGCTCTGACCTCGTTGAAGCAAAGAGAAGCCTCTGGAGAGAGCGTTGGTCATTCATCGGCCTTCGAATATTAAGGACTAGCGTACCCGAGCGGGAACTCTCTCATATTAAATCCCATCCTCTTCCCTAGTTTTACATTTCCATATGACGCCTGTAATATATATTTTTCTTCAAGACCTCCATCACTTATTATATATGTCTCTTTGTAATTGATAACAATACAATACACCCTTGACAATAGAAACTATCTTATTTAACGTTATTACCGAGCAGAGAGGAACACCCGTGTAATTCAATCGCGTAGAATATGATGCAATTAGTTTAATTTCACATATGGTTGCAGAATCTCCAGACTCTGATCAGATGGGGTAGAAACGAGAAGCGTCGAGCCAGCAAAAATGTAATAGAATGTTCAAGATGATCTCATCCTGTAGATTACGGTGTGAGGAACGTTTCTTTGAGGCATTTGGCCTACTTTTTAATGCCCTAAATCGCTTCGTTTAACAGTTATTTATCGATGTAGATTAAAAAAGCTGACCGAATGTTGCAGGTTGCATTTGACATGAATATTTAGAATAGTTTTTTTCAATAAATCCTTCATATTTTTAAAGTCAAAGTGCAATTCTTCACGTCTCCGTGAAATTCTCTTTCTTTAGACATCTCATCTGTAAAGATTGGTTGCGTGGCAGAGTCGAAAAAATGTATGTAAACTTCAATCAACAGGATCCATGGGAGCTAGGTGTGAGGGAGGCGGACCTGAATTCAGATTGATCGAAAGAAAACTGGAAATGACCAATCAGTCGAAGAATTCCTACCTCGTCCGATCCAATAACTTCGGCTCACTTTGTGTCGAAAGTCCGCCATCGTCGGGCGTCGAACCTCAGGCCTCTCGGCCTACGAAACTTCACTTGCGGATTGCCACATCTCACAGCAAGACACTCTTGCACTCCGTTAGCACTTCTCCAATTCTTAGTACAGCCTCTACAACAAGTTCGCGTGTCCGGAACTCAGCTAAATACTCTTTCCGTACAACGGGACAAAGTCTGCTGATATGGTTGGATTAAGTATATGTCTGCAAGGTTATTATTGTGTATGAGGGTGTGATTGAATGGGAAAGGAGAAAAATCAGCAATACTATTAAAACTTGACCATTCTCTTAAAAGCTTGTAAAAACTCTTTAGTACTACAAATTAGATTGCCGGTCAAAGCACGAGTTTCTTCAATAGAATTCAAGTTAATCTCAGGTATTTACGGCCACTGAACAATTTTTCAACAATTTCTCTTTAGGTCAATTGACCAACATTTCAAGAGAAATTTCAAAATAGTTAATTTAAGTACCGCTCTCTCACTCCCGTTTTTACCGCAAAAGCCAAAGAGCAATGGCTCCCTGGGATAAAAAATGACCGCCCCACCAGGGATAATGGTGGAACAAACAACTGATAGCCACAGCGGAGATCCACCAGAGAGAGCCAGCGCTCAGCGGTCCTGAGATCTTGAGACCTTCAATGAGACTTGGATCAAGCTCACTCCCTGAGCGGGAGGGGGACCAGAGGCTTCATTGACTGACTGGTGTTTCTAGGCACGTCAACTATTGTTATTATACATACAAATTCATATTTGGCCAATGTATTTCAAACAGAAAAACTTTATCTATTGGAGGTATACTATCTACCTAAATGAAACAAAACATGTAGAATTTGTATTAATTCTACATGATTTCGTTTCAAATTCTACAAGTTTTTGTTTCATTTATGTAAATAGAATACCTCCACGAGATAAAGTTTTTATGTTTGAAATACATTGCCCAAATATGAACTTGTATATGGGAGAATAGAAACTGACACATAGACATCAAATCCTATTGTTATTAGTTCCGTTAGAGAAGTGAACATTTTATTACAGGAGGTAAATGTGTTCCTCCCCTGTTGGTGGGTGAGATCCGGCAATGACCTATACGTCAGATTGCGTGGCATTTCCATCTCCGGCACGACAACACTCCTAACTTAACTCTAATACAGTGGTTGAGGAAACCATGATGGCACCTCGTAGATATTATTCTAGGTCTGAAAATAATTTACAAAGTATGTGTTATGAATATTTATTTTTGATGCGAGTGGGATGAGAGTGGTTTTTACAGAGGTTGAACGAGGATAAGCTTTGAGTATGGTGAATATTAGAGAAGAACTTATAGGATAGGTAAGTTATGTGGTGAATGATGGACTCGAGGTTGAACTCATTATGTAATTGGTAATTTGATATGAACCAGGATGCATTAGTGATCATACGAAGGAATTGGTTCTGTACTATTTGAATTTTGTTGATGTTTGTTTTTGCAGCATTAATCCATACTGGACATTAATCCATACAGAATCGGTCTGATTATTGTTTTGTACAATATTGTTGCTGTTTTGTATGGAAGGTATTTATTCCTATTAATTAGTGATTTTAGTTGATGAAGTTTGTTTTTAGTTTGAATTATTTTGGTGTCTATGTGTTGTTTCCAATTCAACATGGTGTCCATGTGCAGTCCTAAATATTTAATGGGGTTATTGGTGAGTTTAAAGCTGATTCAGGTGCGGCGCAGAGGCGCCACGGAGCGAGGTCGCTGTAGACTTTCTGCGGCCTCTAATCGGCGAAGGGAGAGCGCGAAGTGAAAACTAGCCGTGGCTGCGAGCGGTGGACTGGCGGCAGTCTGCTCTGTACCTTTACGCTGCGGGACGGGGAGTGACGGGGCGGGGAGGGGCGTGGCGTGGCGTGGCGAAGCGGGGGAAGGAGCGAAACCAGAACACATTTTGTTCGGATCTCGCGAAGCTCAACTTTCCTCGCTTACCGAACGCCATTTGTTCTTCTCCGATTGGGATTGCTGGGCGGCGAGGGTTGTGCAACACTTTCATTTCGTGGAGTTTTCGTTCTCCGGACCACCCAATGGCAACATTATCTCTCTGCATTGTTCTCTTGGGTTGAGTCCCAACGGCGGCGCGTTTTGGTCACTTAACTTCACAGTTATTCAGCTAGTGTCTGGAAGAGAATTCTAGCGAGAACCCTAGTACCTCCCCGTCACTGTTGCTGCAGAGATAGCGGCAATGCTGGCTCTGAAGCAAATTCAGCCGGTCATGTAGTTGGCGTGCCCGGACACACCAACTACTGTCGTTTACCGATAATACTGATGCGAAACGATGCTTAGGTTACAAATTCATGGAATATGTAAGCGGCAAATGCATTGATGGGATCCATTGCAATAGTACACAGAATTCCATTTCTCGCTCTTTGAGAAAAACAGTTTAAGTGTTGATCACAGAAACATCAGCATCCTTTTGGATGTAAAAGTTACTAATGTGAAATACTGTGCAGAAAATGTCAGCAGTAATTTGCTAGGTCTGATATTTTGTTATGAAAAAAATCTGACTACTATTAATCAAATATTGGAATTATTTTAAGATCAGAAACTATAACATTTTATGCTAAATTTTGATAATTATAATATAAAATGTAATAACTAAATTTAAGATCAATTATGCTGAATAAAAATGATACTTTCTGTTTTCAGCCCAACGTAAAAGTCAGTACCACTCGTTTGAGAGAGCTATAAGTCTTTGACACATCGATGGAACGCACAAATGTCACGACACCGTGATGGAACAGCGTTATTTCCGCCATCTCGACCTCAAAGGCTCGAGATCGATGTGGTAGCGGGACTAAGGAAGAATACGCTTTGCATGTTGCATACCCGCAAAGGCCCTCCGGCAATTGCCGCAGTGCCCGAGGGAACAGTGAACGAAGCCGTTTCGGCCATGAAAAAGCGACCTTCTGGCTGATTCAAGGGTACCGTTTCACTTCCTCGAGAGCGGCGCACGGGTTATTGCCGGTACAATCGCTAACTACAATTCAACTCTGCTACATTCAAAGAAAAGACAAATTAAAATATTAAGAATTAATAACTAAATATCTTTTTATTTATTTATTTATTTATTTATTTTACGTCAAAGAAACAGTTAAACTGCGTATGACGTGCTATGGGGAAAAGTGAATTGTGTGCACATTTTCAAAATTCTGTGATCCCTACATTAAGTCAAATACTATTTGAATTTTGAAAAAAAAACCTGTAATTATATCTTTTTTAATCCTCATTCACAGCAACGTATTCCGCTGTGTGGCTTAATAACATAACGTTGTTATACTTTTTCATACAAATTCTCTACTTGAAATCTCTTCTCTATAGAAATCGTCATTCAGTTGTTCTCATTCTTTTATGTTAATAAACAAATACAAAGTTTTATTGTTTGACTACATAACGTATGCAATTGTATAACGTTGTTAATTGTTTGACTACATAACGTATACAATACATGGTGGTTGGGATTTTCTCTATTTTTGTATATTTCGCCCTCCCCACTTTGGTGTGTCTATTAATTCTGCAAGAAATCGTTAGGATTTCAGGGATTTTATATTCTATAGAGGAAGTAGAATAGGCGCCGAACTAGGCTGACGTTCTATTTCCGTGATAATGTGAAACGTGGAATCGAGTAAAATAAATATTTGGAGGTTAAAATAACATTTGATAATTTGAGAAATGTCTGGCGAGTCAACATTGAAATCACTAGTTAAGAAAAGGAGACAACAAGTTTACAAGATACGATAGTGTCTGTTGACGCACTTTTTTGTTTGTCATAACAAATTAATGTTATCAGCACGATGGATCAAAAACGCCCTGAAAATGTACTAAAACAATTAAATTTCTGACAAAATATAAACATTAATATATTAGTAATACCAGGCCCTTCGAGATATTGGTCAGCAAACATAAATACAAATTAAATCAGCAATGGTTTCTACAAGACAAAAAAAGCATTTAATAAACATTAAAATTCGACCTAAATTGCACAAACCGATGCATCTGCTTTGCTTTTGGGTTCACGGAAGACATAAATACGGGTATCTTCTCCTAATAACAATAACGAGGAAAGCAAAGACAACACACTACGCATCCCTGAACGTGATCTCGTCCACCATTCCTCTACACCAACCGCCAGGAAAAGACAAGCATCAGTTCTTTGATACTTCGGTCGGCAACAGCCCTTCAGGAAATAGGAAAAGAGGAGACGAAATTTATTTGACATGAAATGCAATTCGACGTAGAAAAAAAATCGCCGTGTCAGCTCATGCAAATTCTGGTAACACCGGTTCGTTGGCGTTCGCTCCTCTTTTTTTTTACGAGCACTCTGTCATGCAATTCCGCCGAAACCTTCCCTCCGTGCCTGGCCTCTTGCAGCGAGAGCATCACGAACACACCGGGGGTGGGGTGGGAGTGGGAGGGGGTGGGGGTGGGGGTGAAAGCGATCAATAAAGCGTCTTCGGCGAAGGTGCAGTGCGGGAGAGCGTCTTTGCACCCGCGTCCGCGGAGCGCCGAGAAACAGACCCGTTGATTCACAGGCCGCTCAAGAGTGTAAGGAACCCACAAGGGTGAGGTCGAAATGAAAAATATTTAGCTTCACTGGGATCTTGCTTGAGGGGGTAGAAGATCGTAGGGATAGATTTGTCACAGTCATCCACTTGAAGAATAATGATTGGGGTGATTATGACGGATGAATGTTGAATGACTATTCATTACAGTTGGAATTATAGTTCAGATGAGACGGGTGGTTGAATTAAAAACCAACCGTGCCATAACCACCAATGACATGTGAAAACACCAATGACTTCCTCGACCCGCAGACCGGTACGGCGTGCTTGGTCACTGTATCAAACAACTGCTACCGAAGGAGACACGTTCAGTTAGACGTTGAAAAACGCTTCCGCAGTTTCAATTTTCGACAACAAATTCCCGTCACGCTGAGGCGGCTAAGAGCGAGTACCAACTCAGCGCTTCGGTCCGAAAGATCGCAGGTTCGAGTCCCGCCTTGGGTATGGTTGTTTGTCCCTTGACTTTGTATGTGTTGTCGCGGAGGGCCTCGCGTTCTGCTGACCCTAGATCAGAGGAGCCCGCAAGTGTGTTTGTCTAGTGTATGGTCAAATATGCGACCGGTAGCAGTAGCTCAGTGCATCAACTGATGTCACTGCAGCGCCTCTGACCGGGAGGTCCTAGGTTCGAGTCCTGACGGCGGCAGGATTTTCGACACTAGCTTTTCAGTTAGGTCGAATTCAGTCGCTATCTGGAGGAGAATTCTACCGGCCGGCTGCTCTGATCGGTAGTTTTCCGTGGTTTCTCCGATCAACACCAGGCGAATGCCGGAGCAGTACCCTAAGAAACGGGCCACGGACCGCGCGCGATCTGTCCTTCCCCTTCCTTGTCCTATCCTCTCCCCATACACACTCACTTACACTAACATGCACTACACTACCATATATTCCGTGAGACCGATCGGGAGTTTAGAGCTTGTCTCAGCTGGGGCGGTGCCCCGCTGGTGGGAGAGTCCTGGTTAGGGAGAAACCCCCACTAGCTGACGGTAGGTCGGTGCCGGATCTCGCCATCCAGCGGGGGAAGATCACCGCCATCTCCGAAGAAAAACATGCATTACACTAACGGGACTAATGACCGAAGCAGTTGACGCGCCCGGAAACACGAAAAAATCATTCAATCAATCGAATATGCGTCCCATCGGGACGTAAAGAGCAACCGGCTTTTGGCTGGATAAAAACCCTAGAAAAAAAAATTCCCGTCACGTATTGCGCCCTTGACCCCCCACAGTGCGATTCGACGAGCAGTCCCCCATAGGGGGGGAGAAGGGGGGCAGACGCTGACGTGTACGCGTGCGACCGGAGATTTCGCCGAAGGGAAGAAATGCGAATAGTCAGCTCCGCTCGGAACCAGCACCGTGAGGCTGCGAGGGTTCTCGTGTGTCTGTCGCCTGGACCGCTGACTCACCTGCACCCGCTCGCTAAAAAACCTCCTGTGAACGCACGCGGAAAGAACGCGCGGTTCCATTCACGAACGCCGTGATTAAGCGCCGGGCGTTTCGGGATTGCCTAAGGATTGAATCACGCGCTTACCGCACCTTCTCGTGCAGAGGAATGGCCCGCCGCTGCAGCAGGCCGACGCACAATGATTCCGAATGGGGGAGGGGGAAATGGAGCAACAATGTCTTGTTTCGATGAAACGAAGCTCGCAAAGGTATCTTGGTAGACATGCAAGTCCTAGATGTGTGGTGGATTTTCGACACAAGCTGAATACTTCTAGAGAATAATACCTGCCATAGAGTTCCTGTGGGAGCGAGAACTTATAGATTGATTCCCATTCTCTCCCTCTTGGCTTCCGTTGTCCCAGCTAGTTATTGCAAATTTTACAAAAACATCAATACATCCATATTTCGATACATCGCTGAAGGGTTTTCGATGTCGATGAGAAGATGTCGATGAGAAAACATCGATGTTTTAATTATAGACTAATAAACATGATATTTTCCTATCCACTTTTAATTACAGTACGTAAAAGAGATACATTTTATTGTTTCGTTACCGGCCTGTTAGTAGTATGTAAAATTATTATCAAATGGAAAGAATAAAATTAACAATAAAGAACATCGTGTTTTGCTATCGATTTCGTGTTTCACTGTCGATTCAGGCAATGAGCCTAGCGATAACATACATTCATAGCCCGAGTTGCTCCCAAACTTCCTCAGATTGCACAGCCGAAATGTGCAGCGTGATAAAGAGGATAACGCAAAACAACGATATTGCTGTGTATTCCTGCTACTCTTCTACGTGCTTAAAACCCTTTATTAAAAAAAATTCAAAATTATGTTTTTGCAACCAAATATCGATTTAAAGAAAACATCGAAAGAAAAATATCGATGATAATATACCGATGTTTCTGATCGAAAACATCGATGTTTTTTGCCATCACTAGTCCCAGCACTACTTTCCCTCCAAGTTTTCGCGGGCGGTGCCCAGGCCTGTTCAGAAGCGTGGCGTCTTCGCACCCAATGCGTTGGATGTGAATTCAATTACTTGGTGCACAAAACCCCTCATGTCCATTTCTAACAGATTTTGAGATATGCTGATCACACGGTACAATATGTATAGACGCATTGACTGGTATAAAGTCCCCTCATGTCCGTCGTGAACAGTGAGGGAAAGATCTGGGCTAAAGTTTATATTAGCCGAGAGCAGATATTAGGGGTTTCTCCACCAAGAGATTCAATTGTACTAGAGACCCGCTGCTCTTTGGCGTCCGACCAACGTCAAGTGGATGATGGGGCAAGTTCCTTAAATAATTCGACTCAGAGCGCGCACTATCCTACCTTCCTCAAGCACTAAATATTGAATTCTACATCAAAAGCTTAATTTTGAAATTACTATGTGGGTAAAGGCAGGGTATGTAACCTTTATGAACATTCCCTGGAATTTATTTGTAATCTAATACAGGTTGCATGATAAAATGCGTGTTTTTAGGAGTTAAGAGATGTAGATGTTACGCTACTTTTAGTTCGTTTTACTAAAAAATACAACAAATACGAAAGCACGAGTAATAAAGACAGTATTTGTAAAAAAATATTAGGTAAAAAGTAAAGAGAATAATAGGAGCAAATGCAAATTTTATAACATAAAAAATACTTGAGAAAATAGATTCCAATATCGCATGACTATATGAACGTCAAGCTTCGTAACACATCCTCATACATGCAATAATACAGAGCTACATATGCATTAATGCAGAGCATTGTAATAATGTAGAAAATAAGAGAATATAGAATGTAACGAGAATAATTGGACACTTTTTCTTTCATATATACTTGTGTCAAATGAACCAAGCAGATCTGAAAAATAGGAGAAAAAAAGGAAAAAAAAAAAAAGTTCGATTTTTGTTTTGTTTTTTCAAACAATCGTACGGCGGCCTCTCGGAATCTTTCGTTTGTTAACGTCAATGAAGCATGAGATTGAACTTTGCTTTCCAGGGGTCCAATCCCATTCCATAAGAGCGGCACATCTCAGGCGTTTCTCCTGACCCCAGATAGTGGCATGACACAAGCACTGCGTAACGCTGTGTTGACTTCAACAAGCCACTCCCACAGACAGCCGGCAATGCAGAGCGGCTGGAAGAGGTTCTCCAGCAAGAACCACTGGCATACTTCCATACGCGATCAGCTGGCACTCTGGCTAGCAAAAAACGTAGGAGAAAATCTAACACATGTGTCATAAGTACATTCAATCAGAACAATTCCGATTTCTTTCTTCCGCATTTACCGCGGAATAGGTCACCCAACTGCTACAAGTTGAAATATTTTTCAATCGTTCGTAGTGGTACTTAAATGTCAAGAGGAGCATATAGTGGGAATCAATAGTCTCCCTTTTTGTTCCTTATCGTTTCTATAATCGTGTCATTACTATTGGTGCTAATGCTTTAGTAATACTCACATGAGGATGTGTGTTCTATTATTTGGATCTGTCGAGTAAATCAAATTTAGTTAATTATCACCGTAATACATTCGTCGACATAACATGCTATTAAACCAGCAAATAATTTTTGTCATTATTTATTTTTGACTGTGATTATGCAGGTATTATTACTTGTTAAAAATATTCATTCACGGTTTCAAGGCTTGAAGTAAAGCGTTCGTTCAGTTGACCTTCAACAAAACATATTTTCAATGAAAGTAAAATTTCTGTTTTTGAAGATAGTATAAAAATTTTGCCCTTACCGGCCTAATTTTTAATAAAATAAGTATAAAATAGTGAAGGCGTTTGTGGAAAAACCTTTGCGAACACCGTTCTTTTAAGATTACGGAAAAAGTTATAGGTCAAAGTATCTCTTTCTTTTATTCAAATCCTGGTATATTTTTTGAAGAATCATATTATATTACATGTAACAAACCGCACTGGGAATTATGAGGAGGAATTTAAAAAAAATTGCTGGGAAATTCATCGCAACTGGAAGTTCTGCCTGTCGGCCTAGGAATTATGCTACACAAATCATGCTATTCTCAGCACTGTTTCTCTTCGGGTAGTATTGAAAACCGCGCAAATTAAAAATATTGTAAAACACTCAACTACAAACTATTTGACGATAATTCCGTTTCGATGAAAATGGTATTTAACGCAGGAAGAAAGAAAACTGCGGGAGTCGAAGTCAACCTAACCTACGTTAGGAATTACCAATTTATGAAAATAAAAATAATAAGATAGACTAAATTTATTAATGAGAACATTCTATTTAGAGAGCAACAATTCTATACTTATGTGTTAACTATTTAACAATAATTACTTTAATGCTCCATTCGCATTTACACGTATCTATTGTTAATATATCTATTTAATTATTTGATGAGTTCTTTACTAGCGAGTGGAACGAACTTACAACCGTAAGATACATTTTCTATACGTAAAATATCAGTAGAATGTCAGGAATACAATTTTGAGAAGACCACTTTGAAAAGGTTTTGCACTTGAGGTTCTTCCATCAAAATGTCGCGTACAATAACAAAACCTTTAGTGAAAATGTCACGTCATGACCTTTTGTCAGAAGACGCCAATCAGTTGAGTGCTGGGTATCGACGCACACAGCCTTCAGAAATAGAAGGAAAAACCACGGGGGTAAAAAACACAGGTGTGAAGAAACTTAAAATATCTACTTGACACAAGGCAAAAAGAAGGAAATCCACAAAGACGGAAAATACTGTGCAAGTACTAATGAATTCCGGGATGGCCTCACCACAATTACATCAGATAAGAGATAGTACACTATGTTTATAAGTTTGAAAATATGTTAAGCGAAGTTATGTTGTAATGAGACTCGTGCAATGAATACTAAAATAAAAGTTTAGAAGCTTAGAAAAATAAAGAAATTTTTCTTAGGATTCAAATGACGAAAACCCTCAGAATTAGAATATTCATGTTATTCTTTTTTTGAAATCTGTTATCTAGGACATCATGGATAAGAGCCCAAAAATGGGATCGGTTTTTTTAAATTCAAAATTCAAGTAGTATATGACTTCGTGTAGGGATCACAGAATTTTGAAAACGTGTACGTGCAAGAATTCACTTCTCCCCATAGCACGTCATACACAGTTTTAACTATTTTTGACGTTAAATAAATAAATAAATAAATAAATAAATAAATAAATAAATAAATAAATAAATAAATAAATAAATAAATAAATAAATAAATAAATAAATAAATAAATAAATAAATAAATAAATAAACAAACAAATAAATAAATAAATAAATAAATAAATAAATAAATAAATAAATAAATAAATAAATAAATAAACAAACAAATAAATAAATAAATAAATAAATAAATAAATAAATAAATAAATAAATAAATAAATAAATAAATAAATAAATAAATAAATAAATAAATAAATAAATAAATAAATAAATAAATAAATAAATAAATAAATAAATAAATAAATAAAATAAATCCAAATCGAATGTGAAATTATTCCAGTGCCTCGAGGTATTTTCCAGGCAACACAATAACCACTGCAACCTAACGGTGCAAGCGTTTCCACTACCGCGCCTGCCGGAAATATCAAGAGATTCGGCTCCGATACGGCACTCGGGGAGGAGTCGATTACAGGAGGCGCGTGTTTACAAACAAGTGCTCGCGAGGGCCCTGGGAGGCGGCGCGTGGGTCCGGCTTTCGCCGCTAGCAGGCGCGGGCGCCGGCCTCGTGGAAATTCCTATCGGGCTGGGCGGCCGCTGGGCGCCCGGCAACAACGCGGGCCCAAATCGCCCAACGATGGATGGGGCGATTCGGCCGACTCATGGTGTAGTGGTCAGGTTGCTAACCGTCTACCTCTGAGGTGCCAGAGTTCAAATCTGGTGGAAAGGAATTTAGGTAGAGAATGCGTGTTCGCGGCAGGTTTTATGGATTTCTCCCGTTTCTTTATTGATTGATTGACTGATTTTTTCGTGCTTCCGTGCGCGTCAACTGCTTCGATCATTAGTCCTATAAGTGTAGTGTGTGTTTTTTTCCTCAGGAGATGGCTGTGATCTTCCCCCGCTGGATGGCCAGATCTGACGCCGACCTACCGTCGGCTAGTGGGGTTTCCCATAACCAGGACTCTCCCACCAGCGGGGCACCGCCCCAGCCGGAACAACCTCTAAGCTCCCGACCGGTCTCCCGGAATATGTAGTAGTGTGGTGCATGTTAGTGTAAGTCTGTGTAAGGGGAGATGATAGGACAAGGAAGAGGAAGGAAAGATCGCGCGCTGCCCGTGGCCCGTTTGTTAGGGTACTGTTTCGGCATTCACCTGGTGTTGATCGGAGGAACCACGGAAAACTACCGATCAGAGCAGCCGGCCGCTATAATTCTCCCCTGTTTCATATCTCACAATTTCCCCATTGTTAATTTATTGATTCACGCGTTAACAGAAATGGCTATTAGTCCCGAAAATGTAGTGCATATTTAATGCCTGGAGGTGGCGGTATTCCTCCGCCTAAGGAATGTGAGAGCCGGCGCAGACCTGCATGTCTGCTTACGGGTTTTCCTGTCTAAGTATCTCCCCCAGCGGGGCACCACCCCTGCCGGGATAAGCACGACGCCCCCGACTGGTCTCCAGTCATGTGGGGTGGTGTAGCGTACGAGGAGGAAAGTGTGTGTGGTTGTGTGTTAGGGGAGACGAAGTGTCGAGAACGACGAAGAGAAAAACGCGCGTGGTTCGTGGACCTCGTGGCAGACTACTGCTCTGGTATTGATCGTAGAAACCTAGAAAAACCACCGATCAAAGCAGCCGGCCTCTAGAATTACCCTCCAGACAGATGAATTCAATTCAACGCTATAGCCAGTGTCGAATATTCGCCACCGACGGGACTCAAACCCTAGGACCTCCGGCAAAGTTGTTGCAGAAAAAGGGGCAATGCTCATTCTGAGCTAACTCAGCCTGTGCGGCACAGAGGTGCCACGAAGCTTCCTGCGAGCCTCGAATCGGTGAAAGGAGTGTGGGAAGTGAAAACTCGACTTAATTCTACTTAGCTATACAGCTGCTGTCGAGCTATACAGCTGCTGTTCCAGTCCCTTCGGGACTCGAACCACGGGACCTCCCGGTTATAGACGGTTCAACAGATCTCACACTTACACATCTCATCCGATATCATCGAACAAATTGGGTAACGTCATATCACAGAGCAATTTGGACACTTGGGGTAGTGAACAGGTTACTCACCTACCTCTGAGGTTCTGGGGATCAAATCCCGATCTACCTATGTGACATTTATGGTGGAGGCGGATTCACAGCAGGTTATTTCGTGTTCTTCCGGTTTCCCATGCAAATTTGCAAACAATAACAATACTAATGGACAGACTCATAGTATAGTAATGCCATTTAAAATTTTTCGAACTTATACGATTACATTTCAAGTATTATTTCGCTACACTGCAAGTGGATTGTAAATTCTAAATTTAATTTTCCAACACTTTTTATGGTCCACACAACTAAGATTCTTGCAAATAAAAATAAAATTCTTGATGAATATTTGATTCTCTTTTTTCAAAATTATGTCACGATTCTATTGCAATTCTTGTTGATTTAAATTAAAAAGTAATCCAAGTAATAATGTTTGGGAATAACTGTTTTGGCCAGTTGACATCTAAACAATTTTTACGAGATGAACGCCAACAAGTAAGAGCTATTTATATTTTCTACTTTATAAGGGATGAAATAATATCAATAAATTAAATACCTAATTTATTGGAACAATTGCACTCAGAATTTAATACGTAGTATGCAAGACATTGAGGAAAGAAGGAGCGTTCGTTGTAGTGGCAGGAAAAGGAGGATTAAGAAAGATCGGAATCCAGTTTGACCGCAAAGTTTTGTGGCAACCTGAAACTCATGACTCATGTCACAAACAACGCACTTTTTACGCAGTTCAATTACGCAGTGGAAATGGTACTGAGGGACGAAAGAAAATAGAGCGTGAAGAACACATTATTTTCAAAATATTACATGTATTAGACATTTCATTCCTAATTCCTGTGTGTTTTGAAACCTTTATGTTCCTAAATAATACATGAATTTTGCAACTAGTTCCCGTGAGTAGCAGGGAGGCGAGGTGAATCTCTCGGAAGGTCCTATCAAAAGAGTAATATCACGATATATTTTACTCAACATTCAAATAAACATTATTGAGTTTACACTTTATTATTATACACAATAATGTTAAAAGAACATTTAAAATTTAAACTAATTCTCAAATAGTTTTTCTGTTTAGAGTAGAAGAGTAAAAGTAACATTGCAAAGACTAGTCTGATTTAGGGAACAGGTGGATACTACTTCCAGAAGCAGGTGGATGGAGGGAAGGCGTTGGCACTGAACTACTACCGCGCGGGTGACATCAACTCAAGTGACGTCACAGGAATTTAAGTCTCGTGAAAACTACTACAGTGGATAATTGGGAGCGAGGCGTCGAGGAAATGACGCCAAAGCAATTCCATACGCCTCCCCGAGACAGGCAAACGAAGGGTTGAGCACGAACGTCTGCGAAAGTTGAAGAACGTTGAAAGGTATAAGAACGTAAAACCGGCTTAGGTGGCTCAGGGAATCAATTGATGTCACTCAAATTCCTGTCCTAGGGCTCGAGTCCCGACGGTGGATGGCACGACATTAGATTCATAGCTGGGCCGAATTCGGCTGTTGGCTGGAGAATTCTAGCGGCCGGCTTTTCTGATCAGTAGTTTTCTGTGGTTTCTCCAATCAGCAAGGCGAATGCTGGAGCAGCACCCTAACAAACTGGTCACTAACCGCGCGCGATCGTCTTTTGACAACGCTAGCGTCTAAACTGTTCGTTTCTTTCACATCACTCCTCACTTCATTACGTAGTATTTTCTAACGTGTATTATCTAAAGATTTTATAGAAAGTGAATGTCATTATTCTTCTGCTAAATGACCGAAAAGAGGGGTCGGCCCAACTTTTAATTGCCTCCGAGTCCGGTCCTAATGAAAAGTGTAAGGAAGATTTTTTTTAAATGTAAGCGGGTTCATAAATATATGGGACCATCATGCCAAAAGAGGCCGTGTTATGTCGGAAGCGCGAGTGCGGAGATGTTTCACAGTCTTTGAAAAGAGGCTGAGTAATCGATTGCCAGGCGGTAGCAAATTGAGGCTGAGATGACACGCCACGGAGTGCCGCCTGCCCGTCGCCGCCGCGAAAAAATAATCCGATGGCGAGCACGAGACATGCAAAAGCGGGAGGCTGAGTGTGTTGAGTCAACGCCGGATGTGGAAGGATCTGTTGAGAAGTGTAGGTGGCGAGGCGAGGCAAATGACAACACAGCACGGTCTTTGGGAGCTCTGGATGCTTAATCTGAGCTCTGGTGACACGATATGCCAGGTATTTGTGCAGGTCCGAGAAGCGATTGTCTGGTGACGGCACCTCGGGGTACCGAGAAATACAGAACTGAATGGATGAGTAGGAAACTGCAGGATGGCGCACGGGGATGGAGGCGGGGGTCAAAAGGGGTGAGGGAGAGAGAGGGAGGCAGTGGACTGTACAGCGGGAAGGGATGAGAGGGGAAGAGAGGTAGAGGAAAGGTTAAGGACATGAAAATTAAAAAAATTTTGATTCTTAAGAAAGATTCGATATTAGAAATATAGAAACTTCAGGATATTTTCGTCTTGAGAATCCTAACGAATTCTTGGAACTCAATTCTTGTAATAACCATTTTAAAGTGACTCTGCTAAATTTAAACCTTCAATTAGATTTTTATTTATAATACTGTAAGACCTGTATCATAAAACATGTGTCAAAACATAACGTTTCCTGTTGTGTTTATATATTTGAGAATAGATGTGTAATATCTGTTAAAAATGTGAAATCTGAAAGGGAATTCAACCATAATTTATATTTATTTCACCACCCATTTGTGATACGCGATTATTCGAAAAAGATCGTTAAATGAAGGTCACAGAATGTATATTAATATTATATTGAAATAAAGCAAATGAAATCATGTAGACTCAACACAATTCGATTGATTGAATCATCGTTTTATGTTTTTCAGAGCCGGGTCAGCTTCTTTTTTTCTTTGTGCCCACGTAAAATTATTTCCAGAAACAATTTATAAAGAGGGTCAAATATTAAAATTGTGTATGTACAAAAAGGCGTTAAAAACTGTTTTACTAATTTCAAATGCCCGCAGAAATTCAAAGAAGATTATGCTACCTCCGGCCTTCATGAGAAGTGTTTATGTTTCGTTAGATACCCAGGATCTCCAAAAATCCAAAGACATTGAAACAAATTTTTACTGTAAAATGCAAATTTATGATTTACTTTGTTGCTCTTGAGCAGTGTATGTGCGTCTTTTTGGAAAACCATTTTGTGGTTTTGTTCTGCAGCATTATTGCTGCTGCAGGCTACTAATACAATGAATTTCACATTTACAAAGTTGTACGATCATGAATTAGATTTTTAAAAAAACATTAAAATATGGTTGTGAAGAAGACACAGACGTAAAAACACGGTTATTTTATCTTTCTTTCCAAACTTAATAGCTTCATTTACCTTATTGTTAACTCCAACATTGTTATAAAAGATTCAAAGGTTACGAGATTATAAATTTGGGAGAACCCTGAAGGAATCATAAGAGAAAAACTTACGAATCGTCCCTACTATAAGCGACGTCCGTAGTCCAGCTTAAATTGATTGATTGATTGATTTTTTCGTGTTTCCGGGCGCGTCAAGTCCTTTGGTCATTAGTCCCGTTAGTGTAATGCATGTTTCTTTCTCGAGAGATGGCGGTGATCTTCCCCTGCTGGATGGCGAGATCCGGCGCCGACCTACCGTCGGCTAGTGGGGTGTCCCCCTAACCAGGACTCTCCTACCAGCGGGGCACCGCCCCAGCCGGGACAAGCTCTAAGCTCCCGACCAGTCTCCCGGAATATGTGGAGGTGTATTGCATGTTAGTGTAAGTGTGTGTGTAAGGGGAGAGGATGGGACAAGGAAGAGGAAGGACAGATCGCGCGCGGTCCGTGGCCCGTTTGGTAGGGTACTGCTCCGGCATTCGCTTGGTGTTGATCGGAGAAACGACGGAAAACTACCGATCACAGCAGCCGGCCGCCAGAATTCTCCTCCAGACAGCGACTGAATTCGACCTAGCTCAAAAGCTAGTGTCGAAAATCCTGCCGAACCTAGGACCTCCCGGTGAGAGGCGCTGCAGTGACATCAGTTGATGCACTGAGCTACCGCTCCCGGTTCCAGCTTAGAGACGTAGTGGGTGTGTGAATTGGCGTTCTATGATTCACGCCCGTGAACATGAAACCCAAAATATCGCGCTATGCAGACGAAGATCATCACGGAGCTAGCGAGATGCACCGAAATGGCGCTCTGACTCCGCGAGGCTAATGCCTCAACCACAGTCTTATAAATAGTAGACGTGCGTTATCACAAAAACGTTGCCGGAACGTTGATTATCGATTAAACTCTTCTCCCTCATTTTTGCTCTTGCACCACAACCTCTTGTCATTCTTCTTCGTAAAAATTCCACATTTTTTTAAATTATCTATTTATTTGTAATACAGTTTTGAAAGTTGTCAGGCAGAGGAGCAGATCCTACAGATCGAGCCTCGCCAGAAATAAACACTGCTTTCTTTATTTATTTGTGTATTTATTTATTTATTTGTGTATTTATTTATTTGTGTATTTATTTATTTATTTGTGTATTTATTTATTTATTTGTGTATTTATTTATTTATTTGTGTATTTATTTATTTATTTGTGTATTTATTTATTTGTGTATTTATTTATTTGTGTATTTATTTATTTGTGTATTTATTTAGTTGTATATTTATTTATTTGTATATTTATTTATTTGTATATTTATTTAGTTGTGTATTTATTTATTTATTTAGTTTTCTAAATCTTAAGAATCAAATACGTCAAATTTCTTTAACGTATTATGTGTAGAATGACTCTTTCAGCCTATGAATGTCAACTGTTGCATGACATGAAACGTTGTATGAGATATTCCGTTCTTGGGAGACAGTAAGCGTATTTCCGCCATAAGAGAAAAATTTCGCGTCCCAAGGTAGTAAAACTAGGAAAGCGAAGACCTTGGACGAAGAGCGAAAGTGATGTGTTTAACGTTAACTGAACGACTGACCTTTTCGTAATTCCGACTTCATTATCGTGCCCTTCGCACTTTACAGTCACACCCTGTACCCTACGTACATTATCGTCTCAACTAATTTTCATCGCCTTTGAGACTTAACAATCCGTTCTGTCAATCGGTGGGGTTTCATAAGCTTCTGACTGCATTCCTGTCAAACTTTCTTTGATAACTGTAGAAATTTCCAAATTTCGCTTCGCAAAAACGACCATATCGTGGAAAACGCAAGCCCCAGCTTGCAGGTCTGAGGCACTTTTAAATCAACCTAATCAACCTATTCATCACTTTGTGTTTCCGGGCACATCAGTTGCCATTGTCATTGGTCCATATTATGGGAGGTGGTGGTGTTTCTCCCTTGCTCGAATGTGAGATTCACCGAAGACCTACATGTCAGCTCACTGGATATCTCCACCAGCGGGGTACCGCTCCAGTCGGGTTAAGCCCTAAGCTCCCGCAGATATCCCGACATGTGTGATAGCAGATAGTACAGTGCATATAAGAGTGCGTTTAAGGCGAGAGGATAGGACAAGAATGAGAAAGGAAAGATCTCGCGTGGTCCGTAGCCCGTTTGTAAAGTAACTGCCCCAACATTCATCTCGAATTGATCTGAGAAAGCTCAAAAACTACCGACGAGAACAGCCGGCCGCTGGAATTCTCCTCCAGACAGATCCTGAGTTCGACTTAGTATTTAGCTAGTGTTGAAAAGTCGCCAGTATGGGGACTAGAAGCTAGGTCGAATTCAGCCGCTGTCTGGAGGAGAATTCGAGAGACCAGCTGCTCTGATGGGTCGTTTGCGATGGTTACTCCGATTAACACCAAGTCCATGCCGGAACATACCCTAACAAACGGCCAAGGACCGCGCGGTCTTTCCTTGTTCTTCCTTGTCCTACCCTCACCCTTAACTTACATGTACTACTCCACCCCACATGTCGGGAGCTTATTAGATTTTGTGCCAGCTGGGGCGATGTTTCGCTGGTGGGAGATTCCTGGTGGGCGAAATGACGCAGCCAAAGTGTAGGTCGGAGCCGAATCTCATCATTCGGCGGAAAAAGATAACCACTACCTCTTGCGATTAAAAAAACATGCACAACACTTACGGGACTAATGACCTTAGCAGTTGACGCGCCCGCAAGCACTAATCAATCAATCAAGATTCGAGCCCTAGAGCTTCCCGATCACCATCACAGCATTGGGTACAGTTGCTGCCGAGCGCTACGGAAAAATTTTCCTAAGGATGAGCCAAAGTGTCAGTTCGCGTAACAAGTGAACATCACATGTAATTCAGAAAAGTATCCCTCCGCCGCAACAGCTGATCAGCCACGCCCCTTCGTAAAGTGATAATGGCAGCTGTCAAAACATCCCTATGCAGAAGCATAAGAATTTCGCTGAGGTATATACACGCACGCAAGTCCGGGAAATATTTAAATTTAAGTAGGTATGAGGAAAATATTTTAATATGCCCTCACAAACAGTAAAAGAAAACTGCCACGAATGTAAATAGAAAGGAAAATGATTTTAAGCCGGAAACACGTGCACCGGTACGCATCTCGCATTCAAGTCTCGGTTTTAAAATAAACATAATATTTATCACACAAAAAGAAAATTTAATGTAATGTTTATTGAAAAAAAAATTTACAGAGGAGCACATAACACTACACTTCCTAATTTCAATTATTTCTCGCGGCGCACTATATTTTTGTCGGACGAGGACATCACAAAAGGAAGCGTCGAAGCCATTTACAAGTTAGCCAACTGCAAACGAACGAATGCAGGGAGGGAGTCTGAATGGCTCGAGGGCACGACGACCACAGAACCTTCAGTTATGTTGCCAGCACTAGCTGTCACTTTGGCTCATCCTTAGGAAAATCGTTCTATATCTCAGCCGGTTCCCTGTGCCGGAAGGGATTACCCAATGGGGGCGGGGCCCCGTGCCTCGCGGAGAGGCGCTCCAGGCGTCGGGCGCGACGCGTGGGCGGATCTGCGGCGGCAGGGGCGATGGCGTGGGCGTGCCCGTCAGCGGCGGGCGACCCATATAGCGCCCGGCTGGCGCGAGGCGCCACGCGGGCCGCTGACGCACCCACCCCGGATCTGAAGGGTTGCGGCGCCGGAGGGCCCCGGTCACCGCGCAACGTCACGCCTCCCTGGCCGCAGGCGCGGCCTCTACCGCACGTGGCCCGAGGCGACGACAAAAACGCACGTACATTGTTTTTAGCTCGCGATTTAATCACGGAAATTAATGTGTATTTTTTGTATGTATACTGGAATATGAACCTTTTCAGTCACTGTCTGGAGCAGAATTCTAGCGGTCAGCTTTTCTCATCGGTAGTTTTCCTTGGTTTCTCCCATCAACACCAGGCGAATGCCGGAGCAGTACCCTAACAAACGGGCCACGGACCGCGTGCGATCTTTCCTTCCTCTTCCTTGTCCTATCTTCTCCCCTTACACACACACTTACACTAACATGCACTACACTACCACATATTCCGGGAGCCCGGTCGGGAGCTTAGAGCTTGTGGGGGGTGCCCCGCTGGTGGGAGAGTCCTGGTTAGGGGGAAACCCCAGTAGCCGACGGTAGGTCAGTGCCGGATCTCGCCATCCAGCGAGAGAAGATCACCGCCATCTCCCGAGAAAAAACATACACTACACTAACGGGACTAATGACCAAAGCAGATGACGCGCCCGGAAACACGAAAAATCAATCAATCAATGTATGTTTGTTTGTGTGAATATGTATATCGTCGTGAATATCGTCGCAATTCAAATGAGACTTACGAAGTCCAAAAAACGTGTTTCGAGATAAATCAAATTGAAGTTGATTCTGTTAATTTTGTCTATGCAATATTTTAATTTCGATGGCATTTAAAAATTCTTCTATATACTTTAATATGTAATATTTCTGTGATGAAAAAAACTGGTTCAAAGACGGATTCTTCATATGCATGTTCACTGTTCTGGCTTAATTTAAAGAAACGTAATAATTGAAAACCGTGGCTTGCTCAAATTCCATTACTTAGGCGATTTCACTAATCAAAATAATAGAAACATAAGTTTAACCATGTAAACAAAACAAAAAATAGAAAAAGGACTTCTGCGAGCGACCTGGCAGCTCCAACCCCATTTTAAGCGGGGAGACAAACAGTTGGATTGAAATTAGAA
The DNA here is from genome assembly GCA_011170035.1 of Teleogryllus occipitalis. NCBI lineage: Eukaryota > Metazoa > Arthropoda > Insecta > Orthoptera > Gryllidae > Teleogryllus > Teleogryllus occipitalis. Next base: position 6,367 of record BLKR01003695.1, on the reverse strand, counting down.
TGGTAATGGATTGTGAGTGAGAGGGCTCACAATACTGTTTGCATTTTGAGGCCTACTAGGGTGCACACTAGAGTAAACAACCGTGTCTGAGCGTGATTCGATCCCATAGCTCTTCTGTCAGAAATCAGCACTGTGCGGGATATTTACAAAAGGATTCAAATAATGAATTGATTATGCTTTTCGTCAATTATACCCATCACTTCATCAATATTATCAAGAACATACACGTCTGGGTTGTTTCCATTTCCTGCTATGAAGTTATTTTCAAAGTGAGATGTAGTTCAATAACACTTCATGCACTTTTACAGAATGGGATATTTACAAGAGGTTTTATCTACTTTCACAGCGTTTACGTCTACGGATGTTTTTCTCAAATCAATCGTCTGATTCATCAACACGAAGTGTGTACATAACTAGAATTTAAAAACATGCTCAGAATAAGACGTTAGTGGTTGAAACCAAAATCGTGAGAAATTAAGAAAGAAAATGAGAAAGCACTGACCTATGTCCTCAACAATAAAGACTGTTCATTAACATTCCATCAGTCCTCGAACTATTAACTAGGTACTTTCAACAAAAGGAGAAGTTTTGATTGGAACGGTGACAAGCCAAAATTTGACATCTTGTGCTTCAGTTATGTCAACTGGCAAAGTATAATCTCACCAGCTCTCAGTAGTCACGCATTTTTGGGTACTTCTCCATCTTTCCCGGACCTGAGAGTTTTTGTGTATGTGCGTGTGTATGTGCGTGTGTATGTGCGTGGGTATGTGCGTGGGTATGTGCGTGGGTATGTGCGTGTGTATGTGCGTGTGTATGTGCGTGTGTATGTGCATGTGTATGTGCATGTGAATGTGCGTGTGTGTGCATGTGTGTATGTGTACATGCGTGTGCATGTATGTGTATGTGTTCAATGTATGCTTATATGTATAGGCTTGTCTTTTGCATTGTATATTAATAATAATATAATATGTAGTAAACATCTACATTTATGTGTATATGTAAGTAGCTTGTCTACATTTATTAATAATGAGTGAGCGTCTGCGTTTGTGTGTGTGAGTGAGCGTCTGCGTTTGTGTGTGTGTGTGTGTGTGTGTGAGTGAGCGTCTGCGTTTGTGTGTGTGTGTGTGTGTGTGTGTGTGTGTGTGTGTGGGAGTGAGCGTCTGCGTTTGTGTGTGTGTGTGTGTGTGTGTGAGTGAGCGTCTGCGTTTGTGTGTGTGTGTGGTTACCCTCGACCTGCCAAACGGCTCAACCGCGGTCTAAAACCGTCGCCCCGCAATCGGCACCCGGAAGGCCCCCGCGGTGCCCACTCGACCGGCACCGCTTCAATGACTTCGACGCCGGGGGGGGAGGAGAAGGGGGCGGAGACTTTGATTTCCTTGCGACCGGAACCGGCGAGGGACTCGCGCCCCGCCCCCCGCCAGACGCCGCTTCCGGTCTCGCTTTCGGAAGCGAATATTTTCGGTGCAGCTGAAGCAACACGAAGCAGCGTTGCTCTTGACATTTGGAGGAGTGGACAGTGCCGGTGAAATGCAGCGAGGTGGAGCAACCGACCTCTCTTCCGCTGGCACTACCAAAATCGGTTACCACAAAACCACATATACCACCATTTAGAACTATTTAATTGCTAATTAATTACGCAAAAATTAATTTTTTTGCTCTTCAAACTTTTGCGTAATGAATGGTGAGCTAGCGGAAGATTCCGCTGGATCTACCACAATTAGATACCACAAAACCAAATATGCCATCTTGTAGAGCGATTTAATTGCTAATTAATTACGCAAAAATTATTTTAATTGCTCTTCAAACTTCCGAGTAAATAATTATAAACTAGCACTTCCGGTTTCCGCTGGCACTACCACAAACGGTTACCTCAAAACCACATACGCCATCTTGTAGAGCGATTTAATTGCTAATTAATTACGCAAAAATTAATTTTTTTGCTCTTCAAATTTTTGCGTAATGAATGGTGAGCTAGCGGAAGATTCCGCTGGATCTACCACAATTAGTTACCACAAAACCAAATACGCCATCTTGTAGAGCGATTTAATTGCTAATTAATTACGCAAAAATTAATTTTTTTGCTCTTCAAACATTCGAGTAATTAATTGTAATTTGTCGGGCACACGCGGCCCGCCGGCCGGCCGGCCGGCCGGCCGAGCGGTTGGCGTCGTGACGTCACGGGTGAGGGGTATCCAGGCCGCAGCCGTCGCGCCGGCGCACGGTGGTTTGAAAGGCGAAAAAAGCGGACAAAAATCAATTTTTCAAAATTGTCTGATTTGCTTCATTCAAGCACATATGAACAGAAAAATGTCCAATGCTTTATGAATTATACTATATTTTGATATTTTCTTGTTCATTATTGTGTACAGCGCGCGCAAAAATGAGAGATTTATAAAGACACGGACGGTCATAAATTCATCCCATTTTGAAATGCACATTTCTCGGTTACAATTAAAGTTATCAAATTCGTATTTTTCCTAGTTACTCTTCAATACTTTATAAGTACATTTCTTACAAAAACCATACTTTTCACTTTCAGATTATTTGTAAATAAATTATTGAAATCATGCCTGCTAGAAGCAACATTACATTTGCGTTTCTTGACTTACAAAAAAATGTACGCGTATGTATGTCATGAAACTTGCAGTGATAATACAAGAAACATCAGGGAACACGTTCGTGTAGGTTTCATCTGCAACTATTTGCAACTCTTGAAACCCGAAGAATGAGAACGTTCTGCGTGGCCGGCCGCGCGGCCGCGGCAGCGCGCTGTGACGAGAAACAGAAGCCGGAGGGCGAGGGCTGCTTTGACACGTTCGACCTAGGGCCACACTGGGATATTACGGAACCAGGGGGCTCTTGTAGTGTTTATAATATATATGCATTTATAATACATATCTGCATTTTTCTAGTGCGGGTTTGGTACTCCCTTCGTAAAAGACGTAGTTTTCCCATTGTGCTTTCAGTGGGTGTATTTTATTTCCCCCTTTCGTGTATGTAGGAAAATGTTGTATTGGCTATGGTTTTTTGCGTGGGCTATGTTGTCAACTTTCATACATTTGTTGTAAACACGTCCCTGAACAGAATTGACGGTGGAAGTGAGACTATTTTTCAGTCGTTTATTCACTCAAGATGTCAGGAAGATTGGCTGAATCGGAAATAGAAAAATTACTGAAGGCTTAGTCATTACATAAAGAGAGTGAAGATGAAGATAGAAGTATTTCCAGGTGAGGAGGATACAGCATACAATCAAGTTACGGTGAATAGTACAGTAAATAATTCTTTCACTGAAATGTTTGCTCATTTCGGAAGAAAATCCGTTCCGCTGCTCCTGAAACACACATTGCCAATATTGTTAAAGTTTCTGCGTTCTTCTTTTCTTTCTAAAGCGTTCAAAACGTTTTCTTTTCAATCAAGAATTCAGATAATTGTGACACATACAAATGAAGAAGCTGTGCGAAAGAGTATTGGTAGGACGAATGAAACCGAGGTTTATGTCCTTATTAATGTAGTACTACGTACGGGTGTATATCAAGACAATGTTTAAGTGCATTATTTGTGGTCAGATTTGCTTCAGAAAGCAATACGCAGAGCAACTATTGGCAGAGACCGTATTTTAGTCTTAGATTTGATGAAAAGAACACGACAGCCGACCATTGAAAAGATTACAAGAAGGCACCATTTTCGAATGTGTTTGATAACTAAGCGCTTCACTTCGCAGGTACTTCCGTCCTAAATTTCCCAATAATATGAATGAAATGTTGTATCTGTTCAGGGAACAATTTCCATTCAAAGTTTTCATGAAAATATAACCGAAGAATAAACGAGGAGACGAAATTGCAGAGGAAAAGTAAGACAACCTTGAAGCCGACACTACTGACACTGAAGATGCATAATATTTCGCAGTAAGAAGCGTGAACCACTTTAAAAGCAAATTAACTTCAAATAAACATTAAAAATAGAGTTCTAGGTTAAAATCATTTCATTTTATTGCGTAAAACTATTTTTGTCCGCTTTTTTGCCAATCCGTACCATAGTGCGGCGCCGCTGCCCGCCCGGCTGACTGGCAAATTTAAATGAAATACACGAACTGGCCGTGAACTGACTTCGATATTGAAAATTATGCTAGTACTTTGTTATGTTCATAACAACAGAGAAATGGGCCGATAATTTTGAATTTCATTTTTGTTGTCTTTTTTGAAGAGCGGCTTAATTTTAGCTGTTTTGAAAATATCTGGAAACGTTCCAGTGCATAAAGATGCAATAAATATGTGAGTTAACGGGTGTATAATGGCATACGCGCAAGTCTTTAACCAAGAATCCGGGAATTCATCTAAACCGGACGAATATTTATTTTTAAGTTTACCGATTATTTTGAGAATTTCATAGGAAGAAGTTTCGGAAACGAACATTGTGTCTAGAATTTTGGGTGAACTATCTGTTTTTGAATTTTGTGGCTGAAGACCCTTAGTGAGATTGGCAGCAATTCTCCAAAAGTATTGGTTAAAGAGACTAGCCACTGTTGCCGGATCGTTCACATTTATATCGTTATATTTTAAAACAACATCCTCTACGGGTTTTCTGGTTGATTTGGTAGTATTTTTTATTATATTCCACATTGCTTTTGTTTTATTATTTGAGTTCAAAATATCCTGATCGTTTTTCATGATTTTAGCCTGCCTTATGACTTTTCGTAACAATGTTTTGTATTTTTTAAAGTAGATTAGGAAATCTTGAGATACGTCATGACGTTTAGAAATGAAAGAAAGAATTAGTTTGTTTTCACAAGAGTTGCTAATCCCTTGTGTTATCCAAGAATTGCTTTTCCGTGAAATATTTAATTTTCGTTTTTGAAGAGGAAAGCAAGTGTTAAAATGAAATGAAAGAGTTGAAAAAAAAAGAATTATATTTGTCGTTTGTATCAACAGTATTATAAACCGCTTCCCATGACAACTGCATCAAGTAATCAATGACTGATTTAATTTTACTTTTAGTAAACAATCTAGTCATACTTGTATTATTTATTGTGTCAGTGATGGCATTTCTTATAATGGTAAGAATTTGTGCATCGTGGTCACATATCCTAAATCTTTTGTTTCAACTTCATATCGAGTAGTAGTTTTATTAATTATAATTTGATCAATTGCTTTCATCGAATGTTGTGTGATCCGTGTAGGTACATTAATTGTAATGTCTAAATTGAAGGACTTAATTAAATTGAGAAACTTTTCTTTCTCGCAAGAATCGACTAGAAAATCAATGTTAAAATCTCCGCATAACAATGGATTCAAAAGAGCGATTGCTGACTTTGTTAAGTGTTATCTCCAGGTTTTCTAAGAACAAAATTTAATCTGCAGTTCTCTTTGTTGGAGGTCTGTAAATGCAAAGTATTATCACTTTTAGTGAAGTAAGATGTACAACAGAAATTTCGAAAATATTTTCAATGGAATACACATTTAATTTCGCCAAGAATCTCAAGAAAAAGAGCTTATTCATCCGCCATCTCAAGAAAAAGAGCTTAAACATTTTCAGTAATACTTTAAACATAAGAGTTCATTTTCAACTTCATTTTCTGTGCACGTCTTATAGAATTCAGTGGAAAATACAATTATTCAAATTATCGTTTCCATGTTGTCGCGGCAGGAAGTATTATTCCGAAGGACAACATGGATAAGAGCCAAAATGTATTGCTTATTTATCCTTGGAAATAGATTTTATTACATGGGAGTGTTTTTTTTTCCCTCCTGTTTTTAAATTTTAAGTAGTATATGACTTAGTGTAGGGATCACAGAATTTTGAAAATGCGCACACAATTCACTTTTCCCCATAGCACATCATACGCAGTTTTAACTGTTTTTTGACGTTAAATAAATAAAAAGAGTGTGTGAAAATTACGGGGAATTGGCAATGGTAAAGTAAGTTACGCTGTTAATGTTTTAATTTATGTGAAGAATAGATCCACTCTCAGGCCCAGTCTGCAGGATGTGAGTGTCCCGCGAGGGGAAGGGGGGGGGGGCAAGAGGCGATGAACTATTGAATTTGTTTGTTAGATGACCTTGACATTTCGACGGTCTGTGTTCCCACCTCGTTTCAATCTCCACACTACCCCTTCTCTTTCCCCTTGAAGCTGCCACCCGACTCTCGCTTGACGTCACAAACTTGGACATCAGAAGTCAACTTAAACAGCCCTTCGTTCAGTTACAATCAGTCAGAATACTGTGTTGGTCGAGTTCCAATAATCTCTCTGTAAAATGTCAAAAGTAGCACAATCAGCCAGTGTAAAAGACATTTCGCAAGGTAAAGATGAAGGTTTATCAACTGACAATAAAATAGTATTTTACCACAGTCATATTTCATCATATTAAGT
>BLKR01003694.1:42064-134814 GCA_011170035.1 Teleogryllus occipitalis | reverse complement strand
ATAAGATTGGAACGGTACGTTCTAGAATAGAATCTTGCAAATGCTCAAATATTCATCAATTAACCTCTTGTTAATACACGGAATGACTGTTCGATTTAGGTTCTCAAATACCGTATTCTGGAGAGGGTAGTGGATGTAGCCGGGAAGAACATACAAGAAGAGTGACGATTACACATTTTGTGTAATTTTTATGAATTAATTTTCATTTTTAATAGATAATTTTTCACGAACTGTACTTGAGGATGAAACAACCAGACAATCGTGTGTTTGCATTTTCTTTTTATTTAGAAGTTACATAGTAGAAATTGTCTATAGTGAATATATTTTTAAAAGTGTCGCGCGACGCCACATTCAGCTAATGCATAGTATGGACACACGTCTTTGGATCAGGACACTTCAGCTTATGTAGCTTTATAGGACCAGGAAAGTCTCCCTAGTCGTGGATTCCCGGAACAATGGCCTGCTCCCCTTCCTGAGCATTGTCCTTTCTAGAGCTTTAAAAAGACCGGTATTCTCATCTTCTGTATTGACGCTTCACTTTGCGTGTGTAGTATGGGGACGTGCGTTTAAACGCAAAGTTTTGATCCCTTATGCGATATTAAAGTTTTTTTTCTAAAAAGGGCAACTACTTAGGGTATACTAGATATCGATGAAACACTGTAATATATATTATCTCTTCAATGAGAAGCAACTTACGTAGTACTACAAATTATTTGTATTGTAATACTAATATTTGCCGTGAAGACAGTGAGGTGAAATATGGACGGTACTAAATAGCCTATTATATAAGAATTATTTGAAAATCATACATAATTATAAATGATAGTGTATTGTTATATACAAGTAATAAATACTGCCTAATTTTTGGTTTTGCCCTGATTGTATATTAAGATTCTCTGATATGGATACTTTATTGAGAGATTGTAAAGTGTAAATAATATTATACTTTGGTTCATAATAAGTTATATTATTTTAACAAATGACACTGAAGTAATTACCTACTTAAAAATCATCAGTATTTCACTTCACTGATATTCCGACTACAATAAATTAAAAGTACGTGTGCATCTATTTAAACTAGTGGTGCTACAGAATGGCCCAGACTTTCTTGTAGAAATGTTTTCTAATTTCCTTGGTGTGGACTGGCTTTACGGTGATGCCCTATCCTCTTGCCTATCGCCGCCTAAAGAACATTTTTTTTATAATTTCTCAGTTTTTCGGTTTCCTAATAGTAGATCCAAAATATTATTTTCAAAATATTAAAGGAGAGTAAAACCTCGTCATAAATGGCAATTTGCATTAAAAATTTGGAGCCGTTTTTAAGAAAATGGAGTTTAAGCGTTACAGTGAATTAGAAATTTGAAGCTCTTTTTCCCAGGTATCTATTGAATTTTTGAAAAACTTAATTTGAAGTCATTTGAAGCATTTCCACTCCACAATACAATGATGTATACAAATCGATGGAAATGTGCATATTATGGTGTGTAATCTTTCAAAAACATTATATTTGGGTAAATTTTTGAAAAAACAAAAGAATTCTCCAACATGATCTTTACGTCATATTCAATTAGCACATTCAGTGCAATTAGCACATTCCGTAAGAAGAATTTTAAGAAAAAAATTTGAGCTATTTTTGAGGAAATGGCATTTGAGCATTTCTCAAAATGCGGAAATTTGAGCTAATTTTCACAGAAAGTTGTCGAATTTTCGAGAAATTTTATATGACATTATTTAAACCACATCATTATTTACACCACATTTTATATGACATTTAAACTCATCAATATAATAATGTGAACAAATCTTCGCTAATGTAAATATTCATATTGTATGAAACAAATTTTTAAAAAAATTGTAATTTAATAAATTTTTGTAATTTTTGAAAAACAAAAGAATAGAGCAATATGGCGTTTATGCCATAGGGTTATATATTGTAGGGTACATTTACCACTGTCAAAAGTTTAAAGAAAAAAATTGGAGACGTTTTTGAGAAAATCTTCTTTTTGTAATTTTTTAAAATTGTAGATATTGCACGCAACATTGCTTGAAAACTACCAACATTTTCAAAAAATTTAGATGACCTTATTCAAAGAACTGATTATGAACTATAAATTTCATTTGAAGGAATAATATCTGTCTTCAATTCTGTAGCAGGAAGTCGCCGGAAATAATTTAAGTTTTTCAAATTTTCGAAAATTCAGAGTTAACAGTGAAAAAATGACCAATGCTACCTTTATTCTATTCTTACAAGAAATTTAAAGAAAAAAATTGGAGCCGTTTTTAAGAAAATTTTGAAACTGTTCCAGGGACTTCATGTAAACTATCCCCAAATTTTAAAGTATGTTTTTCAAAATTCCAAAGCTTCATCTAGAGCGAGATAGACAGGGGCTTCTTCAATTTGGAAAATATCCTACGCATGGGTTAGGCGCTAGTAGAGTTCGCAGACGAACAGACACAGGGACAGACGGGCAAACAGGCGGACAGACAGATGAACAGACAGACAGGCGGACGGACAGACGTTTAGAAAGAAACTTTTTCGGTATCTAGGGACCCCAAAACGTGTATTTCTGTTGAAATCTCGAAATCGGTTTTCCGCAGCATTATATCACTTTCTCTATACTTCGTATATACTTCCTATATACGAATCAATACGAGAATGTAAAACGTGAGCAGCCTAGATATCATTAAAAAACTGTTCTTGATACAAACAATCTAAAATGACATTTTTATTCGAAAAAGAGAAATTCACTGCGTTTTAGCCCAGATCTCCATACAAGTTACATTAAGTCTTGAAAATGGCGGATAAGAATCTTATCTTTATATAGCTTTATCGTTTCTACTTCGTGCCGGTTTGGAACCCATCTCGTCATCGGCTTTCAGAGGCGATCTGAGACGCCCTTCTACGTCATCCCCGTCCTGATTCAAGGAAGCCGGCTGCCGGTTATCTAAGCTACCGATTAGATTTCATTTCATTTGATTTTTCGGTCAAAGAACAGTAAAAACTGTATGTGACCTAAGGGGAAGAGTACCATCTGGGCACGTTTTCTTGAGCTCCAGAGTCCCTTCCTCCAGTTAAACTTTTGTATCAATTTTAATTGTTTAATGTCATCTTGCAATGAGTTCTAAAGTAATGCACTTGTATTATATGTGGATTCTTTGTACTGAGTTGTTGATACTGACACATGATGAATGTGATTTCTACTTGTGTTGTAATTATAAATGTCAGTATTGCAAGAAAATATGTTCTCATTGTTATGTAAGTCAGTTCAGAGAAAAATTAGTTTCGTTAATAAATAATTCAGGCTGTGTTAAGATTCCAAACTCAATTGGGAGAGGCTTGAGGGGATCCCATGGATAGCATTTACCTTCTATACGTACGATTTTTTTCTGGGATCTAAAAATCTGGGTAGTGTAGGATGGACTACCCAGGATATTATTCGATACTCAGGCAGGAAAGTGCATTTGCAAAATACACGCAACGAGCTGCGTGAAGGCTGACAAAATTCGATGTCGGGTAATAGGTAGTCTGGAGAGGAAGGCTCCAGGCTTCCAGGGTGATGCATGGTGGTTAGGTTCGTCTCATCATGCCACAACGCAAGTCCGATCGGAACAACAGCGTATGAGTGTAAAGCGTCTATTCCTCTCAGACACGCCCCTCTGCCTCCGCGACGGGCCAGGCGTGGAGCTACTGTACTTGATCCTTGACCTTGGAATCAGGGACGGCAAGGCTTCAGTTTATTTCAATGATGAATGATAGTTCAGATCATTATATGGGGTACCTGGCGGTATTTTTTTGCCTTCCACAACACTTTTGCATATTGAAAGCACCCATTTTAGCTGGGTGCTAATTGTCTAATCAATATTTCTTCTTGATTGTCAATATATGTTTGAAATAAAGGTATCCAAAGTTTTTTATGACAATCATTTATTTCAGCAATTGCACAACGCTTCGTAACTAGTTTTGTTACATCATCAGGTGCATAGTGAGGGAACTACTATCCCATTGAATTACCACTGCAGTAGAACAATCGAGGAAACATTAACTCACACTCACTCGGGTGATATCACATAACTAACAGTTACCAACTGACACTCCATTTCCAAGGAATGAATATAATTATCTAATTCTTAGACAGGAGACTAGCTCCCGTTGTTTCACGTTATCCAGGGTGGATCACGAGGAGGCGATCTATCATTACACTCAAAGTTAAGTGATCTAGGAATTGAAGTATACTTCTAGATTTATTATTTTTTCTTTCATGACTTGTTCCTACTGTTTTTTCTTTCGAATTTTCTCTTGCACATGCATTTTATCAAATTCATTTTCACTATCCTAGTTAATGAAATTCTTCTATTTCCACTGTATTTTTTTGTTTTTGAATTTTTCTATTTTAATGAAGATCTTTCAATTTAATGAGGATCCTGTCCTTACATTGTAAGTACCTACGTAAGTAGTCAAAAAGTACCCGGAATTGGTTATTAAAAATTTATTAAAAATATTTATAACATTCTTACATTATTTCCCTTCAAAATACTCTCCTCCTGCATCTACACATTTATTCCACCGTTCATATAATTGTTGGAAACACTCTTGAAAGCCGTTTTTTGAAAGTTCCTTCAGCCGCTCCGTCGCATTTTCAATCACCTCTGACGAATCAGCAAAACGATGTCCCTTCAATGCCATTTTTAACCTTGGAAACAGGTAGAAATCTGGTGGTGCGAGATCGGGAGAATATGGAGGATGTTCCAGAGTGGTAACATTATTCTTGGCAAGGTATTGTTTCACCATTAGGGATCGATGTGCTGGGGCATTGTCGTGCAACAAACACCAGTCATTCTCTGCCCATTTTTCAGGTCGTTTTCGTCGAATTGCATCTCGTAGCCGTTTTAAGATCTCTGTGTACAATTCTTTATTTACTGTTCTCCCTTCAGGAATAAATTCATAATGAATCACTCCACGGTAATCAAAAAACACCTCCAACATCACCTTACCCCGGCTTCTGTCCAAGCGAAATTTTTGTTTTCTTGGTGAAGTTTTTGACTTCCATTCAGCGGACTGCCGTTTTGTCTGAGGGTCGTAAAGAAAGCACCATGTCTCATCACCTGTAACAATTTTGCGCAGGAAGCTGTCATCTGCATCAGCCATTTCAATCAAGTCCCTGGACATGGTCACTCTCATTTCCTTTTGCTCAGGGGATAACATTTTTGGAACAATGTGCAAGCAAACACGATGCATGTTCAAGTCATTATGAAGAATGCTGTGAACACTCCCATGTGAAATACCAACTTCAGAGGCAATAGTATTGATGGTTGTTCGCCTGTCCGCACGCACAATTTGTCGAACGCGCTCAACATTGTCGTCTGTAGTGGAAGTGGAAGGCCGCCCAGTCCGAACGTCATCTTCAATTGTTGTGCGACCGTCGCGAAAACGCTTATGCCACTCGTAAACTGCTGTTTTCTTCATCGCAGAATTTCCGTATGCTTTTTTTAGCATCTCAAGAGTCTCCGAGGGTGATTTCTCCAGCAACACACAGAATTTAATATTGCCACGCTGCTCTAATGACGACATTGCACAATCCGACGAAAGAAAGAAACTACGATCTACAATATTAAACACCGAACGCACGGAACCAACTACAACTGCCTGCTAACCTCAAAAGCACATTCACTACCAGTTATGCCAACCTCACAAACAAAAATTTCCCTTTCAGCTAACAAATACTTGACTGTAAGCGACCATTCCGGGAACTTTTTGACCCTACCTCGTATATATATATATATATATATATATATATATATATATATATATATATATATATATATATATATATTGTAACGGTACGTCCTCCGAAATAATAATTGTCGCGGCTGTGAACACTTTTTGAAGTGCGCGCCTAGAGGGCAGCGCTCGGCGGCAGTTAGAGGAGTCGGCAGAGGCAGCAGAGCCTGACATACGCCGCCCAATTCCGAGCGACGAGCTGGCCGGAGAGCCAGCGGACGGAGTGCGGATCTACAGCGCCGCCCGCTTTAAGAGCGGGCGCCGCCCGCCCGGAGAGAGAGCGCAAGAGTCGTGATTATTGGTGTGTTAGAGCTAGGAGATTTGTAACGGATAAAGTTGTAATTGGCCCGGCGAAGTTATTAGGAAATTCTTGTTGTTGTAACGGTTAGACCCTGCTCTGTATTGGTACATCTCCTGGCATTTTGGAATTTAACTTGGCTATTGTAATACGGCACATTCTTTTGGATTTGAAATTGTACCGTGAGTTCTTTCTGTGTAATAAATCTGTGTTTGTCTAAAAGCGTGTGTTATTCCAAACATAACAATTGGCGACGAGGATAAAACTTTCGGCAAAGTTTGTTTTCGTGTTGTCGCTGGTAGCAACAAGCGACGAAGTTGAAGTGCATCAGCCTGGTGGTCTCAAGCAAAAATGGCGAGCACACCAGCTCAACCGGAATTGGCGCAGGTGCTGCAGTTCATCCAGCAACAGCAGCAACAATTTATGCAGCAGATGTTGGAAATGCAGGCCAAACAGCATTTAGCGCAGCTAGAAGCGTTGAAGGTGGTGAGTCAGAACAAAGGCAAGCAACAGCCTGCACCTTTTGACCCGTTTAGGCCGCAATTAGAAAGTTGGAGTGATTACGCGGAAAGACTTGAACAGCATTGGATTTTTTGTGGGGTCGAAAGTGAGGAGAGTAAAAGGGCAGCATTCCTGAGTTATAGTGGTAGTGAGATTTGCACCCTATTAAAAAAGTTGTGTACCGGGCAAGAGATTAATAAACTTATGTGGTCAGAAATTAAAATTATACTAGACAAACATTATGAGAGGAAACCACATGTGGTCGCGGCCAGGTATGCGTTTTTCCAGTGTAGAAAGAGAGAAAAAGATACGCATGCTGAATGGATAACGGAACTGAACGGGCTAGCAAAAAACTGTGAGTTTAGGTGTCAGTCGGAATCTTGTAAACAATCTTATGCAGAAACTTTGATTAGGGACGTAGTGATTCTGCATACACCCGAGGACGGCATCAGAATGCAAGCTCTTAACAGTAGTGACCCGTCGCTTCAAGAGGTGCGTAGACTAGCAACGACTTTTGAAGTTACGACGCAAGCAGCAAGGCAGATCGCGGAGGATAATCAGGTTATGCAAGCAGGCTCCGGGGGAGACCGCCGCCGCGATAACACCTTGGAACGCAAGATAAGGGGCCGGCCGCGGCGCCATCGATCGGTAACCTCTACCAGCTCGGACGAGTCTGGTGACGTCAGATGGGCACCGCGTTATCAGCGGCGATTAGATAAGCAGGGCAGTACGACTAGTGGCAGCGTTGGAAGTTCCGATAACCAGATAAGGAAGTCATGTAGTAATTGTGGAAAGGCACACCAGAGGTGGCAGTGCAGATTTAGGCAAGCGCAGTGTTTCAAGTGCGGTAAAGTGGGCCACATAAGGGAAGTGTGTTGGCAGGTAAAACTAGAAAAGCGGGAAAGAAGGAAGTTAGCTGAACAAGAAGAAATGGATATCAACACAGTGAATCAGGTGCTAAATAGTAAGGGACAAAATAGGCTGATCCTGGATTTAGAGTTAGGAAAAAATAAAGTAAAATTTTTGGTGGACTCAGGCGCAACGGTTACTTTAATAAATCTAGAGACATATAAAAAATTGGGTTGTCCCCAGGTAAAGAGAGTAGGAAAACCAGTTTTCGGATTTGGTAAAGATCCAATTAGAGTGATAGGAAAAGTGAAAATTCCTGCTGTGTACAAGAACAGGAAAGCAGTTCTGGAAGTTATTGTAGTAGATAGGTATGACGTAGTGAACATTTTGGGCCTGAACAGTTTTGAGAAGATTGGTTTAGGAGTGGTAGATAATGTGTTTAATTTACAACAGGAGAAGGTTTCGACATTGGTCGACGAACTGAAAAATGAATTTTCTGAAGTGTTCCAACCTGGTTTAGGTAAGTGCAAAAAGTTTGAGGCAGAACTTAAATTTAAAGAGAACAGTAAGCCTAGATTTTTTAAGGCACGGCCAGTGCCGTGGGCCATTAAAGGGAAAGTTGAAGCAGAGCTAAAGAGGTTAGAGGAACAGGAAATTATAACTAAAGTGACAACGAGCAGTTGGGCTACGCCATTAGTGGTAGTGTCGAAAAGCAACGGGGATGTGCGTCTTTGTGGTGATTTCAAGAGTACGGTGAATGAACAATTGGAAATTGAACAATATCCAATTCCCAAGCCGGAAGATTTGTTTTTTAAATTGGCAGGTGGTCAACAGTTCACTAAGATAGATTTAAAAGACGCGTACTTGCAAATTCCCCTCTCGGAAGAAGCACAAAGAGTGTTAGTAGTGAACACTCCTTTAGGACTGTTCCGTTATAATAGGTTGCCATTTGGAGTTGCGTCAGCAGCTGCCATTTTCCAGAGAGTGCTGGAGCAGATAACGTCTCAGGTGAACGGATGTATCAACTATCTGGACGATATCATCGTGACAGGAAAAAACAGTGAGGAACACATAGGAAACTTAAAGAAATTGTTAGGACTTTTGGCCGAATGGGGTTTCAAGGTAAACTTGACGAAGTGTGAATTTTTTAAGCAACAAGTGACATTTCTAGGCCATGAAGTTACAGAATCCGGTATTAAGCCTACGCAGCACCATGTGGAGGCTATAAAGAACCTCCCCGCCCCCAAGAATGTAAAGGAGCTCCAAGCCTTGGTGGGGAAAATTAACTATTATAATAAATTCATAAAAAACTTTTCGTCAATTGCAGCCCCTTTAAATGCATTAAAAAAGAAGGGAGTGAAATTTGTGTGGTCACCAGAATGCGAGGTGGCACTGGATAAGTTAAAGAAAGCGATCGTCAGAGCAACACAGCTTAATCATTACATTCCCGGTAGGTTGACGTCGATCGCGACCGATGCGTCTGATTATGGAGTGGGGGCAGTCTTATCGCAAAAAGATGAAGCGGGTGTAGAGCGCCCCATCGCTTTCGCGTCCAAAGCTTTAAACAAACATCAAAAGAATTACTCTCAGATTGAAAAAGAGGCGTTAGCAGTGATTTTTGGGGTAAAAAAATTCAATGAGTACGTTTATGGTTCCAAGTTTCACATCATCACGGACCATAAGCCATTGGTGCAATTGTTTCACATGGGTAAAAGGTTGCCGGAAAGTATGGCGAAAAAGTTACAAAGGTGGGCCTTGTTTTTAACAGATTATCATTACCAGATCCACTATAGGCCCACGACACAGCACGCCAATGCAGACGCGCTGTCCAGGTTGCCAGCAGGTCCAGACTTGGATTTTGACGAGTCGGAGGAGGCCTGCCAGCAAATCGACCAGGAAGATTTGGAAGTACTGCAGGATTTCCCCATCACAGCCGCAACGATTGCGTCAGCCACGGACCAGGACAAAGAGTTGCGATTAGTTAGAGATTATGTTAGGAAAGGTTGGCCAAGAAGTGATATAAAGTGTGGTACTGCATGGTGTAACAAAAAAGACGAGTTGTCAGTTAAGTCAGGTGTATTGTTACTCACCAGTGAGCAAGGGACCAAGGTGGTGATACCAGGGGTCCTCAGGAAGCGGGTACTAGAGTTACTACACCAAGGTCATTGGGGAATAGGGAATACTAAACAGTTAGCTAGGCGCCACTGCTATTGGCGCGGCATGAATCAA
This sequence comes from Teleogryllus occipitalis, assembly GCA_011170035.1. Lineage (NCBI taxonomy): Eukaryota > Metazoa > Arthropoda > Insecta > Orthoptera > Gryllidae > Teleogryllus > Teleogryllus occipitalis. The sequence goes on along the minus strand of BLKR01003694.1, from coordinate 125,158 downwards.
GACATTGAACAGTTGATTAGGAACTGTAATGCGTGCCAGATGAACCAGTCCGCCCCGCGTCAAGATTGGCACTCGTGGCCGACACCGGAGGCGCCTTGGGAGAGGATACATGTAGATTTTGCCGGTCCATTTTGGGGGAAGATGTGGCTGGTGGTAGTGGACGCATTATCCAATTTCCCGTTTATCGTAGAGATGGGAGTCACCACGGCCGCGGCAACAATAGATGTATTAGAAAAGATTTTCGTATCAGAGGGTCTGCCGCAGACATTGGTGTCCGATAATGGTCCCCAGTTCACGTCGGAGGATTTTTTCAAATTTTGTAGGGCTAACGGCATCAAGCACATATGTGCGCCGCCGTTCCACCCTCAGTCCAATGGGGAGGTGGAGCGGTGCGTGCGCACATTTAAAACAGCTATGAAGAAAGCAAGAGACGCCGGAGCCGAGAGAAGCAGGGCATTGATGAGGGTACTGGCGACCTATAGATGCTGCCTGGGCCGGAAGGAAAGAGTCCGGCAGAGATCCTGCATGGGCGACAGCATAGGTCGCTCTTGTCATTGTTAAAACCAGGTAACGCTCGCAAAGAAGAGGAGCTACAGCCAAGATTCCAGGTAGGCAGTAAGGTTTATTGTACTTCATTTAAGAAGGAGCCTGCCTGGTGGCCTGGTGTGGTGACCGCAGTGCGCGGGAGTAAAGTTTATGAAGTATTGACCTATAGCAAAACAGTAGTGAGGCACCAGGGGCAGTTGCGCCCCAGGTACACTTTGGAGCCGGTAGATACATTAAAGGAGGGATCCGAGAGAAATATTAGGGAAAGAGCTATGAGGGAACTCATGTTGGATGGCCCGTTACAGGAACAGCCCACAGAGCCGCCGCCCGCGCCGGAGCTTCCGGCGGTAGCACCGAGGAGGTCTACCAGACGCCGTGTACGTTTTGCACCGTACACGACGTTTTCAAGAGGGGAGGTGTCGCGGCTGTGAACACTTTTGGAAGTGCGCGCCTAGAGGGCAGCGCTCGGCGGCAAGTAGAAGAGTCAACAGAGGCAGCGGAGCCTGACAAACGCCGCCCAATCCCGAGCGACGAGCTGGCCGGAGAGCCAGCGGACGGAGTGCGGATCTACAGCGCCGCCCGCTTTAAGAGCGGGCGCCGCCCGCCCGGGGAGAGAGCGCAAGAGTCGTGATTATTGGTGTGTTAGAGCTAGGAGATTTGTAACGGATAAAGTTGTAATTGGCCCGGCGAAGTTATTAGGAAATTCTTGTTGTTGTAACGGTTAGACCCTGCTCTGTATTGGTACATCTCCTGGCATTTTGGAATTTAACTTTGGCTATTGTAATACGGCACATTCTTTTGGATTTGAAATTGTACCGTGAGTTCTTTCTGTATAATAAATCTGTGTTCGTCTAAAAGCGTGTGTTATTCCAAACATAACAGAAATGAACTAGCGAAGTCCGTGGCAAGGCGGAAGAGGAGGCCTGAGAAAAGAAGGGGATGTATGTGTGGCAAGTTAAAGGATGGAGGTAGATTCATAGAGAAGGTGATGTACCAGGAAGAAAAGTAGCCTCACCCATTAGTAGATTCTCTTGAAAATTATGCTTTTTTACAATTTTCATTTCGATTTCTTTTGTTTTGAATGCCGTATATGCAGTATAATTGCTACTCAATGTAATAGAAAAACTCGTAAATAGATTATATAATAGATCGCCAAATATTTCGCAAGAAACAAACTATATTTTGTTTATTTTTCTGAAATTAGTTTTAAAGACAACGTACATAATTACCTTTTACTGACACTGGAACACCACACATGATTTCACAATGGAGATAAATATTGCAAGTGCTTGTCAGAAATATAAAGGGTTTTTATTTATTTTTATCCGTTATTTTCCAGTCTCGAATTTGGTAAACGTATTATTTTTGTAACGTAGGACCAGATGTATACATTCCTGTACCTTAATAGAGACACATGCATACGCCCAAGATGATGTAGTAGATACTATAAATGCCAAGGGAAATTTATGATATTAAATCGATAAATAACCCTTGCACGAAGCAGGGAGAAGCAAGCGGCTGTGCTACGTGAGCGTAATATCTTGGTTCACATGCAGCGGAAGAAGAGACACTGAGAATCTGAGTTCCATGGGCGAAGGTTTTGAAACGAAATGAAACTTCATGACCATGAATTACAGAGAATTCGGCAATATGTATAATAGAGTTTCCGATACAGAATATGTTATTATATGTTACACCGATGTTTATGCATTCACAAATAATTTATTCCTGGATGTAGTATCTTACAATTACAACTCATCGAAAACAATCATTAACAGAATATTATTACTGGAATTTTTCAACGGTTTTCTGTTTTCCTAATCCAATTTATTTATTTACGATAATAGTTCTGAATGTTAGTCGTTTCATTGCTTTGCGTAAGAATGAAATCTCACATGACGCCTGTACTGGTAAACGAATATTAACCCGTCCTAGGAGTCGGATGTACATGCACAACTGTTACAGTCGGTGGTCAACAAAGCTCAAATGAAAGAGCTTGAATAAAAAGCTTGGGAGATAATAAGCAAAGAGAAGAGAGTAAGAAATAATTAGGTATATTTCCTTCTTAGCCGTTACCTTGCTAAGGTCATGTATTAGAATTTACAGACGCATTGTGATTTTTGGTCAGTGATATGTACTGTTCAAGCCAATTGCTTATGTCATTGTTCGTTATTCAGATTTGTAGAATGTCTCTACACTGTAAAAAATAATAAGATATTTTCGAAAGAAAATTAATATAAATGAATGTATAATATGAAGCACACGAGAGGGGAATCACCATAAAATTTTGCTATCTATATGTTACCTGTTTTCAGGAAAGAGTAGCTACGAATGAAAATTTGATCCGGTGCCCTGAGAAAAGTCGTTTCTGATAATTTTGTTATATTATATCTCTTTTTAAATCATATTGATGAAGTGATAAACTAAATTTTCATTATTATATTGTTTTAGTGTATGTACGATTTTACACATCACAGCTTACAGGTGCCCTCCCGCCTGTTATAAGGGGAATACCACAGTGGATTTGTTTGTTGCCCATATATTATTTAGGAACTGCGCACGTAGAAATGAAAATTTGAGAAATTTTGATTATAGTTGTTTCGTTGTGAGAGGGAAAGTACATAATATTAATCTTCATTTCTCTCCTCCTCTCAGGACTCATTCCCTATGTTTTAAAGTTCACGCCCTTTGAATATCCCACGAGTCTTTTTAGATCATGATAGGTCAAGGAGGACGGGGAATGAGACCAATGGTCGCAAGGTTGCATTAGGAAGGATGACGTGTGTCTCTTGGCTAATTCTATAACGTATTCACGAATGTCTGAAATTAAAGAAATCCACAAACCGATCAATATACGATGTAGTTGATTCTGCATCTGTGGACAATTAAGCCTCTCTGACCAGTAGGTTCTAGGATTCGAGCCTCGACGGTGGTGGATATTCAGCACTTTACAACCACATCCAGTCATATTCTGAAAGAGAATGCCAGCGGCCGGCTGCTCTAATCAGTAGTTTTTCCTTTCTCAGATCATTAGAAGGCAAAATCCGGAGTAGTATCATGTTAAACGTGCCATGGACCTCGCGCGATCTTTCTTCTTCTTCTTACATCCCCTCCCCTTTACATTTTCACTCACATGCACTACAATAACATACTACATGTCGAAAGAATGATCCGGAGTTAGAATTTGCCCATGTTGGGGCATAGCCCCCGCTAGTGGAGATATCTGGAGTGGGAAATCCCCTTAGAAAATGAATAGGTCGGCAGGCAACCTCTTTCAAAATGTCAACGACATGCACTACACTTACCGGATTCAAGACCATTACAGTTGACGCTTCCACAAACACGAGATAACCAATCATTCAACGGATCACAACAGCCCGCCTCGATAGTTATTTTTCAGTCATTGGACAATTATTTAGCTCGTGTTGAAAACCCTGCCTCCGTCACGACCCAACCTAGTTCCTCCCAGTCGGCGAAGCTCCATTTGCTGAAGCAACCATTAGTTCTTAGCCTCGCCGCTAGGAGTTTGTCCACCGCGGCGATATATCGATGGGCGTCTCTCGCCGTTTCGTGCTGCGCCGCACGCCCGGCAATGAAATGTTTGTGGGCACTTCCGGGTGCTACGTATGGCCGCAGGTGCGTTGGGCGGAAGTTGCTTAGTTTTCATGGCGCCCGTGAACGCGCTCCACATCGTTCAGAGGCTCTTCGACCGGCGAGCAGGACGGCCAACACGCACTCCCCCACCCCCGACTTACTACTTCTTCCCTGCCCCGCCCCCTCCGCTTGGGCCCTGCGCCTACATCTCGTAGCACTCTGCTGGTCCACGGTTATGTTTACTTGAAAACGTGCTTCCTTGGAACGCGCTCACAAACTATCTCGCCATTTAATTTAAATGACAATATTTTCCTGAGATGAAATAGGTGATAGTAAGTTTAAGAGCGCAAATATACGTGATACGTGAACTATGGGATGTATCCATATTGGATTTGGATTAATTCGGGAATAATATGGATCAATGTAGATTCGTTTAATACGTAAATAATGTCTGCAAAATGTTGGAATTGATTTCATTGCACCATAGATAATGAACCGCACTCGATCCTTCATTCCCCACTCTGTCTCTGCTCCAAAACCTTAAGGACGGGATATATATATATATATATATATATATATATATATATATATATATATATATATACACACACATCATATCCCCATATCCCCAATTGCTCACCTCCAAAATCTAGGTTTTAGAAAAAGCCCGGTAGTACTGCGAGGAGTACAAGGCTGAGTAATCGAGGTTATTATTTTAATATATGTTTTGATTAATAATAGAGATCGCTATATTGTATATTAATAGTGAATGACGTGTCTAGAAATGTGAATGATGCAGTACATAAATAATTTCATTATGGCCATTGTAGCAGCCAGCCGTCCTGATCAGCAGTTTTCCTAACTTCTCTGATCAATAGCAGACAAATGTGGGAGCAATATCTTAACACGTGGACTGCTGACTACACAAAATCAATCATTCCTCATTCTTCACTCCTTCTCTTTTTACTCACTCACGGTATATACCATATGTCGGGCGATTTTGTCTGGAACTTTGAGATTGTGTCGGTTGTGGTGAAGTCCTACTGGTGGTAGATACTTGGAAAGGGAAACCCAGACAAGCGACGTATAGGTCGGCGCCGGGTCTCACGTACCAACAGCGAAGTTATAACTTGCACTAAACTTACAGGACTAATGACACTTACAGGACACACAGTATTTGACACGCCCGGAAAACTAAATAATCAATCTATCAATCACATACACGGGATTTAATAATGAAACTACGGAAAATAGTGCATTCCCCTAATTAACAAGTAGCAGTTTTGTGCATTGTGGGACAAAGTTCGAATTCTTGTTCCTTTTTTAACACGTTCAACCTTGTTGTACTGCAGCGGGTTATAAGGGAAATGTATACAGAGGGTGGCTGTAATGTGTGTCGACAGATATAAAAGCTTATGCAAACAATTATCGTAGAATAAAATGCAAACTCACAAACAAACGTAATTACCACAAACTGTGGAATTTAAATATCATTATGAATGCAATTAAAATGATGCACTTCATACCAAAATATTTTCTTACATGAGGAAATAAACCGGAGGGTATCAGAGCTGTTTAAAATACCCGATTATACGAATTAGTTAATTTTTGCCCGGAGAAATACAGGAAAGGTTTGATTGTTAATTATTTACGCATTACAATGTTGAAGAAATAGAATTGAAAATAAGTTTAACATTCCCCTTTCATTTCATGACAATCACACACATTCCCCTTTCATTTCATGACAATCACACATTTAGTAAAACAGCAATTAAATCCAATCATAATTATTTTTCAATAATTTTATTTGCAACATTTCGTGTACTATTTCGTTATTATCAGCCTGTACGTGTTAACAGGCTGTAAGGGTTGATTTAATATAAACATATACATAAATAAGTACAATTTTATACGAAGTACAATTTTAAAGCTTATCAATTTTTTGGGTGATGCCTTTTTTGCTCTTATTTTGTTCAATATAGCAATTGCTGTTACCATGGAATTTTATGAATGGAAAGGAATGATATAGTTATTTAAGATACGAGTGGCGAAAGTGACATTTTACTTTGTGAGTAGAAAATGTTGCGGATGGAGGCCGATAAGCCGAGTAGGGCAATCCTACGAGCAAATTAAAATAATTTTACCTATCGTATCATACACTAATTTTTAGACTGCCTCACTGCCTTTCATTGACTGATTGATTGATTGATTTTTTCGTGTTTCCGGGCGCGTCAACTGCTTCGGTCATTCGTCCCGTTAGTGTAGTGCATGTTGTTCTCTCGGGAGATGGTGGTGATCTTCCCCCACTGGATGGCGAGATCCGGCGCCGACCTACCGTCGGCTAGTGGGGCTTCCCCCTAACCAGGACTCTCCCACCAGCGGGGCACCGCCCCAGCCGGGTCAAGCTCTAAGCTCCCGACCAGTCTCCCGGAATATGTGGCTTTGTAGTGCATGTTAGTGTAAGTGTGTGTGTGTAAGGGGAGAGGATAGGACAAGGAAGTGGAAGGATAGATCGCGCGCGGTCCGTGGCCCGTTTGGTAGGGTACTGCTCCGGCATTCGCCTGGTGTTGATCGGAGAAACCACGGAAAACTACCGATCAGAGCAGCCGGCCGCTAGAATTCTCCTCCAGACTGCCTTTCATTTTATTGTAATTAAAGTACACAAATCTGCATATTTTAAATCAAAGATGCATTAAGTTCAATAGTTGCTGATGCGGTCTGACAGAAATTACTTTGTTTTCTATGTTGCATTCACAAATTAATATCGTCTCACTTTCAGCACTAGTCTTAAAAATTTAACACTAGAAGAACCGGGATTTCGCTACGTACTACGTTGTTTAGTGAATACGTGAATAAATACACATATTTCTGAAACATTTTAAAAGATTATGGTTTGAAAAGTTCGAAGCTACAAAATTGTAGTCTTTTATAGAACTTGAAATAACATGAGAAAAAAATTAAACACAGTTTAGGCATATTGATTTTTCTCGCAGTATTTTCCATAAACAAACTTCCCATTCACACAACACGCAGTGGATGTTAGGTTGTTACATCTGCTTTCTCCTTGGCAATGCTTCCTTGTCACATGACTAGGAGTGGCTGTGATTTGTATCAACCCTGAAGCGGAAGGTTGAAAATTTTCCAGACAATATTTCATATATCTTGTGTAAAATTGCAATGTACTTATGTTTTTCTTATGACTTCATAACAAATATCCGTGCATTTATTGTTACATCTAGAATATTGTATAAGATGTTGTTTCATCTTCTTGTTTCTGCGTGAACTGAATATAAACCAACCATCCAATCCAAAGTGTCGACTCGGCCTTTGGTTTTATTATAAAATAAAACTGTTTTCGGCTTCTTTTTCCCGGCGTTGTGTGACATAAAACTGTCATGTAAGGTAAATAGGACAGTAGAATTTCTTGTTTTAAGAACAAAAAAATTATGCAGGTGTGCTTCCCTCCTGAAGGGAATGAAGAACAAAATCAGGGTAGGAGAGAGTCCATTATCTATAGGTCTATATCTATAGTCATTATCTATAGATTATGATGAATTTGTAGCGAAACATATTTGTAAATCAGCAGTAATTTATTTTTGCCCTTATTAAAACATTTAGTGCTTTCTTAAAGGACTAATAATATACTAACTTCAGTTAACATTAACATTAAATGTTATTGTATAACAACATTCAACTTTTGGTAGATCCCAAAAAATTCCTTTTCAATCATAGATAGTATGCAAGATGAGGTTTCTGGTCATTTAGATCTGAATAGTGTAAACGAGTACTAAATTCAAACAGAACAGCAGTGTTAAATCAAACCTATTAACCATCAGAGCCTGATTATGAGAACGAAATAGATCTTGAAACGTTGGAAATAGAATTATTGAAAAATAATATTATATAAAATTACATTTAAGTGCTGTTTTTACTAAATGCAAAACTGTCAAGAAATTAAAGGGATCATTTATTAAAATGAAGGGAACTTTTCTGATTAAAACTTTTGAATGTGAATAAAATAAATCTTAATGTGGAGCATAAACCCATCCTATTGTGAAAATACTTATTCAATTTCTTTCTATGTCGCCACAGGTAAATTCAAGCCTTGCACTGTTACCTGCATATTCGCAGAAATACGGGAGTATTTTTGGAACTAGGAGAAATATGCCAAAACAGGATGGGAAATCAGCCCACCATCTCGACCTGAATTGTGGAGTGGGGTTGGAGTGGCAAATATATAATTGTGAGAACTCGTTTCGCGGTCGCCTTGAATTGACTTTACTTTTTTAATTTATTTTTATTTATTTTACGTCAGTTAACAGTTAAAAACTGTGTGTGATGTGCTATGGGGAGAAGTGTATTCTGTGCACGTTTTCAAAATTCTGTGATCCCTACCCTAAGCTATATACTAAAATTAGATTTTCAATACAGAAAGAAAATGAGCGTTTTTGCAAGAATTGTTAACAAAAGTATTCGCTCCGATGTAATATATTTTCCATGCTACAATCTATTTTTATGGGTAAAAGAGCTATACATTTGGGTTCTTATCCCTCATCAAGTCCTTCGTGAAGGAATAATATTTTCTGTCGCGACAACATTGAGAACGATAATTAGAGTAACTATGTCTCCCACTGAATTCTAGAAGTCGTGCACAGATAATGAAGTTACATTTATGTCCAGAAGCAAAACAAGGGACCATCTCAACATTTACTCAAAGGATCAGGGAAACTGGACGAAAAACCTGATCGAGATGGGGATCCAGATGACTATGGAGTAAACTACGGAAATGGCCGGTAGAAACAACCGGGCTCTCTCGAACAGGCAGCGTAATCGCCAGATTCAGCTATTCATTGCCGGGCCACGAATCCAAGACCCGCGAAATAGAAACCCTTTGATATCTTACTCGCAACTACTACATACGCTAACACAGAGTTAAAAAAAACTGTCATAAAATAATACCATGGCACGCAATTACGTGTCTTGCAGATCCGCAGCGACCGTGTCTGCCCCATTCAAAGGCGTGCATGACAAAAGATGAAGGGAGTGGACTGAAAGATGAGGTGGGTGCATTCACAAATCCTCCGCCAACCGTCTCGACGCGCGTCTCCAGATTGCGCACCTGGTGAAAGCGGGCGAGCGCCACGCTCCCGGGCCTCTCTAATTACTCGCCGCTCCTCCTGCGCTGCTGGAGGTCGCGCACTTGAGCGCGCATTAGAGCAGGGCGAAGTTTATAGCACGAGCTGCTCTGCCGCAGGGAAATGCACTCGACGTCCCTCAAATGGAAGCGCCGCTGCACGCGACGTGCGTTCGCTCCGCAACCACTCGCAATGGTTCCCACCCACGCATGAGGAGGCGTGGTCGTCAAGCCGAGAAGAAAACTTATAACTACTATAGGGGTCTCAGAATAAATGGTACAAACTATTAAATATGGACAAGTCTTTCAGATTAGTTGATTTTTAACTTTCTCGCTACAGAATAGAGATAAAGTTATGTAATGCTGCGCGAAAAAATAGCAAATTTTCGGCCAAAAACTCTTATTACTGGGTTCTGGTAAGAAAAAAGTGGATAAATCCAGTTTTTAAATTTAGAAACAAGCGTCTAACATGAGGTGTAGGTAGAATTTATGTGTTGTGAGGACTTGATACCGAAAAATCGAATGACGGCAAAACGTCTGTCTTCGCGTCCGTCCGTCTGTGAATAACGCTAGTGGCTAAACAGTTAGACCGATTTTCTCCAAAATTGATATTCTCCAATCGATCTAGCTAATCACTACCTGCGCCTCCACCGCTGTGCACGCGACGTTCATTCGCTCCGCAACCACTCGCAACTGCTTTCGCCCACACACGAGGGGGCGCCGTCGTCAAGCCGAGAAGCAAACGTACACTGTCCAAAATGTCGTTAAATCTAATGAAGTTTAAGGTATTGTAGGTACAAATTAATATAAACATTTACATTAAAGAGAACTTAATATATTATCAAATTAAATTTAATTCATAAGTTAAAATCAGGGTAGATTTAATGTAAAAGTTGTCCCGTTTCCCCTGCCTCTCATCATTCATATCGTACATTCATAATCGCCAGTCCATCAAGATCATTCAGTCATTCCTTCCAGATATGACCATAAAGCTTTGACTCTTGCATCCTAATAATATACATGCAAACATTAAATTTAATGTGCGTTCATGATAATTATTTTCATGTAATTTACAGTAAAGTAAGGTGGATATTTTTGACAGGGTAAAACTAGTACAGGATGTCTTAGAATAAATGCTACAGGCAGTTAAATATATACAAGTCTTTCAGATTAAGTGCTCTTATTTGCAACTTGTAGCTTCATGACTACAGTAAAGAGAAAATGTACAAGAATCGCTGGGCCACCGAAATGCCAATAGATGCCGATGTTTACCAAGACGCTGCCAAGTGATGTACCGTGACCGAAGTCGAGTCGCCGCAGCAGCAAAAGGAAAGTCCGAAGTCCAACTCTCACGTCCTGTAGCCCACACGTGCTATGCTGACGTCAGCATACTGATACACTGCAAATCCTCTAGCTGTTGCTCTCGCGGGCGCTGAATGCTCCACCTGTGTTGCCCCAAACGACTTCCCTCCCCAGTAATTCAGAGGCGGGCGTTTATTCATTTGCTGCAGTTCAAAATATTACGTCATCCGGTTGGCTTATTAAGTTTTGTGAGTCATAACTTAAATACTCACTATCTATTTCAAACTATTTACTGGAGACTTCTTTCGGACTATTAAAATTTACCAGAAGAGTTTTACAGGTCTTCATCAGTGCTTATTATTGTTCTCGGTTCATCTTTTGCATCATGCTCGTATTTTCCGAAAACATTTATTCAATTTCCGCAATGGGAAAGGTCGGCCATGCCATCTCCATATATTATAACCTCTTTGGGTCTTTTATACCTGGTGAGCTGCGCACGCCCGTCTATTTGGTGCTCGCTCATTGGCTGAGCCGAAGAGCGCAACGGCGAGTGTAGGGCGAGAAAGTTGTGAAGAAATGTCCCGTCGTCCGCTGGTCCCCGCCTGCGTGTCTCCTGAAGCGCGGTTGACGCGAACCGGCTTCTTGCCTTCTTGCCTTGCGACGAAAGAGCTGCCGCGCACCGGCTGCCGGAGCGACAGTTCAAACGAACTAGCAGGATATTACACAAACTTCTTCATCGTGTAGACAGGATCGGAAACTGTTGTGACCAAGGAGGCAAAGAGAACAAACAATAAGTTAAGTTCAACCAAAACTAGTTTATTACAACTGCACTGCGCAGTTCCAGAATCGTTAACCAAAGAATAAATGTCGTTTAACCAATATGCCAGGAGATACCGTAGAATAGCCGAGTTACCTATAATTCGAAATCTAACCAAATACAAAATTCATGGTTGTTATGCAGTCGCAATCCCTTCAACTTGAACTCCCGGCTATCGTTCTCAAACCTCACGCGCCGCGCCGCCGCACGCGCCGCTTATCATCCGCGGCGCCGCCCCCCTCGCAGCCGCCGGTGAAGGGGAGGGGAGGGGAGGGGTGAGGTGGGGCGACCACTCTTGGCCGGCGTCGGCCGCACTCCGTGGCGTCCCTTGCGGCGGGGAGCGGGAACACTTCCCGCAGTTGGCGAGCCTCTAATTCTGTGGCGGACGCTTCGGTTAGCCTCACCGTCACTACATAAGTGATAACTTTTAAGGAGTCACAATTATTCGATTCTAAAATCAAGTAAGATCAGAGATCTTCATATTCAATAATTCATGGCTGGGCCTTCACAAAAGGTATTCTGGATTTCACAAAAGGTAACATATTCATTGTGAATATCCCGTTGAAGCAACCGCCAAATCATACACCGCTACTTTACAGTTGACTATGTGTAGTCAGACATTGTATATAATTGTAACGGCGAGATCCGACGCCGACCTACACCATCCTTGCCGGGCCTAGCTCTGGTCTCCTTACATTTGTGGCAGTGTAGTGCGTGTATGTGTAAGAAGGGATGAAGATTGGACATGGAAGTGGCTGGAAATACCGTGCTCAGTCTGCCTATAGGGTAAGGCTCCGGGATTCACCTGGTGTTGTTCGGAGAAACCAGGGAAAACTACCGACCACAGCAGCTAGAAATCTCCTCCAGACAGTGCCTGAATTCGACCAGCCCTCTAGCGTAAAAAATCCACCCTCCGTTGGGATTCGAATCCTAGGACCTCCCGGTCAGAGGCGCTGCAGAGACATCAATTGATGCCCTGAGCCAGTGGGAAGACCGTGAAGGAGCAGGATGGATTGGGGAGAAGCAGATCCGAGGGAACGAATTGGAAGGAAGAATAGTAAAGAGCGGAGCGAAGCGAGGCCAAGCAGGCAGGAGCAGTGCGGGGCGAGTCCGAGGAGGGAGAAGCGGAGCGGGAAGGGAAAGAGCAGAGCGGGGAAGAGGAGGGCGGATCAGAGCTTGGCCGGACCGAGCGGGGCGCGGCCGAGGGGCGTGGCGCGGGATGGAAAGTGTTAAGAAGCGGGCAGGAGCAAAACGGGGTGGGGAAGAGTGGGGTGGGCCGGAGCGGGGGAGGAGCGAAGTTGTGTGGAGCGGGGATACGGGGAGCGGGGAGGGAGGAGCGGGGAGGGAGGAGCGGGGAGGGAGGAGCGGAGGAGGAGCGGGGAGGGAGGAGCGGGAGGGAGGAGCGGGGAGGGGAGGAGCGGGAGGGAGGGAGCGGGGAGGGAGGAGCGGGGAGGGAGGAGCGGGGAGGGAGGAGCTGGGAGGGGAGGAGCTGAGAGGGGAGGAGCGGGGAGGGAGGAGCGGGGAGGGAGGAGCGGGGAGGGGAGGAGCGAGGTGTGGAGTATCAGGGCGGATGCGCATGGGCCCTGACCAGACGGGACAGGGGTGGGGTCTAGCGGCGTGGAGCGGGGCGGGGCGGGACGGGACGGGGCGGGGCGGGGCGGGGCGGGGCGGAGCGGGGCGGGGCAGGGCGCGGCGGGAGTCGAGGCCGTGGGCGTGGAGTCTGGAGCGCGAGTGGCTCAGCGGCTGCGACGGCGCGGCGCCGGGCGGTGCTCGGCGGTGTCGTCGCACACTTGATTAATTATGTACCGGCGCGCTCATACCGGTGGACATTAATTGCAGCCCGTCACCGCCGGTCGCCCGTTCCGCGCCGTCCCGTGGCGCCACCCCCTCCCCGCGCAGCTCACCCACCCACCCACTCCTCCTCGCGTACATTACCAGCGCGGCACCTCGCATGCACGCGGACGAGCAGGCGGGGTGGGGGACGGGCAAGGAGGGGTGGGTGATCGGGCGGTCTGGTGCGTGGAAGACTACATGGAGGAGTGGGCAGCGGAGCGGGCAAGTCGATGGGTGAGCGAGCGAATAAGTAGGAAAATGGATGGGTGAGTGATCAAGTAAGTACTAAATGAGCGGTCAATTAAATAAAAAAAGTGGATAAATGAGCGAGCAATTAAGTAAGAAAATGGATTAGGGAGGGACCAGATAAGTAGGAAAGTGGATGGGTGAGCAGTCCATTAAGTAGGAAAATGAATGGATGAGTGGGGGAGTTTAAATACAAACTTGTAAGAAACTAAGATGAACGAACCAATTAATGTGTCACAGAAGGTGGTTTGGGGGTTCTACGAAGGATGTTCTGGATTTGTAGAATAAGTGATGTGATAGCTACGAAGTACGTGTATGTTTAAGTAAGAAGTTCGATGGCCATTTGAAGGAGAGAAACAAGTGTTTGGTTCTAGTTAAGCCCTTGCCCAGCAATAGAACACGTGTTTTTTGAAATTACGATATTTTTCCAAAATTCCCCAATTCGAAATGCGCCACGAAAATGTAGGAACGGATGAATTATCAAATTATCAACGGTCGAGTGAGATTGCAATGGAGATTATTGCTATGACATCAATAAACGTTACGAAACGTGAAGTGTAATATATACTGTGAAACCGTGAAGTGAATATATACTGTGTTCCCTTCACTTTGCCCAGAGTATCGGGCCACTGCCACGACGAAGCGGAGAGCCCAAATGGAGGCCACCCGTACTAATGTTCGGGCGGCTCGCAGCCCCCATCATGTCTCCTCACTCCCTACATCTTTAGGCTAACGACGTGGGTTTCGCCGAAACCTGGGCAACCTGACAGGTGGTATCAGTTTTCCCGCCGGACTTCTACATGTAGGATCCAGAGTATTCCGAAAAGCCCCCTTCTCCCAATCAAGTCCAAAGGTCGTCGTGACATAGGTCCAACAGGTGGGTAATCGAGCAAGCACGGCTACCAGGAGCTTAGCATCGCCTTCTCAGTGCCTGCACATTCAAGCTAACGACGTGAGCAACGCCGCGAGACTCAGGGTCCGGGTTGTCGTGTAGGACACTCCACCAGAAACCACGACAACCCATCGTGATTCCTCCTGCAGGAAGCGTAGCGGATGCGAGTGAAATGTGTGTAAGTAAGGAGTGAGGCAAGGATAAGGAAGAGGAAAGAAAGATCGGTCGCGGCACGTGGCCCGTTTTTCAGGCATTCGCCAAGATTGAAGAAAAACACGGAAAACTACCGACCACATCACACGGCCGTTACAATTCTCCTTCAGAGAGGGACTGAATCCGATCTAGCTAGTGTGAAAAATTCTACCAGCACCGGGGATCGATCTCTAGACGGAACGACATACGTGCGATGACTCATAAATGGATGATCAACGACGGAGATAAAAACAACAGGTGATGCGCAGGCGTGCCACACGCTGCATGAGCCACAAAACCCAACGCTCAACGTCAGCTTCGACCGGGCCGCTTGCGAGTATACTCGGAGCACCAACGGTGGATGAAGGGTTTAGAGCCGAGCGACTTGACGGGACGGTGTCGGGAAAGGGCCGTCGCTTCGGGTGAAAGGGCGGGCGCGCAGCTGCCGCACGGCGCGGGGCGCCCTCAAAGGGCCGTCCCATGCGGGCGGCTTCCCCGCGGCCAGCGCCCTCAAGCGGTGACTTTCCGGCGCGGGACCGCAGCCGAGCGGGCGTTATCTGCTCTGCCTCCGTCAGAGGCCAAAGCCAAAGACCGCGCGCGCTGTGCTCAGCTAAAAAGGCACCTCGCCCGAGTTGGAAGTGTGAAATGACTAGCTGTGCCTCCCGGCATTGTTCAGGTATTTATTTATCTTAATCGACAACTGAAGAGAAAATGGAATTAATTGTATCTATGGTGTAAAAATGATTATTTTCCACATCCCCGCCATGTCTTCGCTCTACTCACCCCGCCCACATTAGACGTTTTGTGGATTACCTACTCTGCATTAAACTGTACACTGTACAGTTTACATCGTTACATCTATACCTTAATGCGGTACCGGGAGTTCCGATAATGGTCGTGTAGGCATTCTAACAGCGTTCATTGTGCCACTCCATACTGTACGATAAGGAAAGAAAAAATAAGACAAAAGAAAGAAAGAGAGAAAACAACCATGAAAACAACGCATAAAAGTTTACGGCAAAAATTTTCAAGCTGAATTCGTTTACGTTATTAGGTAACATAAAGCAGTGTTATTGATTGTAAGAAGAACTTCGATAAATTCAGATATGGATTTAATTACTCCATGCATTTATTCTCATCCATGTTGATACAATATATTTAACAAATATATTCTCATTTCAGTTATTCTGAATAATATTGAACAGACAATTAATCGAAGCGACCAAAAACTTTTCTAAACATCAAAGAACCATTTAAAGTTGGACGAAACTTACAACCTAATAATGTTAATCATACCTGGAGTTCAAGAACGAGAACAAGAGTGTCAGTTTGAAAAGGAAATGAGAGGGAAGCACGAAAAGAAAAGCATACAACTTTGTAACTTGGGAAGTAAAACGAGAATTAAGCAAACGAGACGGGAGAAAGGGTTATCCTCGAACGGGGAATATATCTCGCCGTCGTTTTCTGCCGGGGCGTGGGGCCTCAGTTGTCCCCTCGTTGGCAGCGAACGAGGCGGCCTTTGCGAGTCGCCGGGAAAGCCACAAACTTCCCCGCGGAGCATTCAAATCCGGGCCTTTCTTTTCCGCTAAATTTCCCCGCGAAGGTTCCATTGGCGGAGAGGAGCCTCCCCGCCCACCCCCTCGTTGGAAACCCTCGGACGGGAAAGGAAATGCGGTTCTGCAGTCTTTCCTTCGCGGTTTAAATCTTGAGCATGTCAAGTCAATTTCGTTGTGGGTAAGGAGGATGCTTGACATGGTTTTACAGGACTCTTTATCACACAATGCTGCCCATTTTATTACTTAGTTGCATATTTTTTGTCCATTTTATTAATTCGTTAATTCATTCATTATTTTTTTTCAGTCTTCTATTTATTATTTGTTTTTGCAAATTAATTCATCGGCTTAATGGCCCAGCGCATCAATTGATGTCACTGCAGTGACTCTGATCGGGAGGTTCTATGGTTCGAGTCCCGACACTAGCATAGTTTTCGACACAAGCAGTTCAGATGAACAATGCTTTGAATATGTTACAGATGTAATCGAGGCTTCTTTCTTCCGTTCATGCGAAGTCAGCGTCCAAACTTTTGGTTTGAATTGTTCTTCACCACAAAATCTGTTTGTATTTATCGTAAAATCGGCCCAACCGATAGTGACGCTGATGTGTCACAGAAACCTTATATTATATACAATGGGTGCCATTACAATTTATGAGTGAAAAAAGTAAGTAGACTACTCAGGAATTCTGTGGAAAACATTTGTTGCATTTTGTAAATATTCTTTGAGGCAAGTACCAATAAAAAATGGAAAAAGGAGATACAAAAGTTGATTAAATCATCGAAAAATGCTCTAAAAACGATGGAAAAGGTAAAAAAGACTTTTCTGTCGAAATCTACAAAAAATGTTATATAAAACTGTGTCATTAGCTTTTGTCATAGCATAAAGTTAATGTACTTACTAAAAAGCATTGCTCTAAAGTAAAAAAATGACATTTCATTGACATCCGTCCCCTAGTTATCGGTGCCTCGGGCGCGTGTCTCCCAGAGAGCCAACTCGATACTGGCGCCGATCGCGGAAGCTCACGCTGTCGTTTATCCTGAGTGAATAATACACACATGAAACAGAATTAAGGGGCAGAAACTTGATAATCTGCAATAATGTGCTTCTGAGAAATGAACAAAAACGTACCAAGTATCTATGTGAAAGGCTGAGAAAGGCTGAGAGAGATAAAATGACTTTCGTGGCTAAAGACCAATTTTCAACATTATTGCATCACAGAAGTCATGAGAACAATGTGCAAACATCATTTTTTCAATGAAATGTCAAGTACCGAATCTTCATTCACAACTCTTAATTTATTCTTACGTATCTCAAATAGATTTCAAACAAAAACACAGTTTCTTTTACTTCTAGAGGATAATGTTTACACTGCAGTACGTAAAAAACCTTGTAAAGACAAAAATAACAACAACAATGACTACGTAAAATGTCGTGTACTTAAATTTGTGCCAAATAATTGCGTACAACAAAGAAGACAACATACGAAGATGTGTGTATTCTGAACAGTCGCCATTTGCAAAATGCCACCCCTCTCCAAGCATATGCTCTAAGCAGTTTCCTTAGTCAATGCGGTGAGGGTGAACGATGGATGCACAAGTGGATGGCCACCCTTTCCGAGTATTCTGTTCATTAGAATTTACTTGATGAAATTTTCATTGTGTTCATAGTTCTACACTGTTTTGTTGTCTAATATTAAGCACATTGACGCGCTTACTATTTCGAATTGCACGTTTAGACATTTGTTCGTAAATAATCTTGTTTCATGATCAAAAATGGAAAAATGATCATTGTTTTGAACTGTTCAAAATGAAATGTGATCGCTAGGAATGGGTCAATCTATAAACGTCTACTTTTATATACTACTACATATTACATTTACATCAACTTTCAAAAACGTTCAAAGTTGAATTCCACCATGAAGCTATTTTAACTTTTGATTGGTTGTTAGTTATTTCGGGCGCGTCAACTACCGAGGTCATTGGTCCCGTTAGTGTAGTGCATGTTTTCTCATCGGTAGGTGGCTGTGATCTTCCCCAGCTGGATGGCGAGATCCGGCGCCGACCTTGCGTCGACTATCGGGGTTTTCCACAACCAGGTATCTCCCATCAACGGGGCACCACCCCATCTCGGACAAGCTCTATGCCTCCGACCGGTCTCCCAGTGTGTGTGGTAGTGTACTGTATGTTAGCGTAAGTGTGCGTGCAGTGGGTGAGGATAGGACTAGGAAGAGGAAGGAAAAATCGCACGCGGTCCGTGCCGCGTTTGTTAGGGTACTGCTCCGGGATTCGCCTGGTGTTGATCGGAGGAACCACGGAAAACAACCGATCAGAGCAGCTGGCCGCGAGAATTCTCCTCCGGACAGCGACTGAATTCGACGTAGCTGACAAGCTAGTGTCGAAAATCCTGCACTGTCGGGACTCGAACCTAGGATCTTCAAGTCAGAGACACTGCAGTGACATCAGTTGATTCACTGAACCACCTCTCCCGGCATTTTAACTTTTAATACAAAGATTTACAAAGTAGGGAAAGTTTGCGCGAATCTTCTAAATGAAATTATAGTAGCTTCTATTCCCTGAAAGAGGAAACAGTTCCAAATGTGAGGGCAGACCCGAAACGTGCTCGTAGTTTGCCCTACTCAGTGAGTCTGTGAAGTCCTACGCCGAGAAACGGAAACTGAAGGAAGCGCAGCCCCTCAGGAACGTTGTCGCTCCGACCACCGCCGAAAGCGCGGACAGGGCCGTCGGGGTAAGTCCGGCCAAGACGGGGCAGGGGGTGCACGGCGCGGCCTGGGAAGAACCAACTTTCGCGAGCAGTGACCGCCAGGGGCGCTCCGAGCCCGGGGAAGGGGGAAAGACCGTGGACCCTCGCGGTTACGCTCCGTAGCCCCGCGCCGCGCTGTTGCACAGCACGACCGCCAGGGGCGCTTCACACCGCCGCCCGCGAGTCCGCGTTGTGCGCTAGATGACAATGGCGGTTTTGGGAGGGGAGGAGGTGGGATTGGGGGGTCAGATGAAAGTTATTCTCAAGCAGTGGGAGCCGGTGGTTTGCAAATTAGGAGGGGTGGCATGTATGTCTGCACTATCATATACATTTTACTTCTTCAAAATATTTCTTGAAAGATGAAAAACTATGGAGTGTAGAGTACAACCAATTTGCACGTAACACGATTTAATCATTGTCTAAGACAACTTTTACGTTAATTACGGAAGATATAATTGGGCTCACGCGGAAATAAGATATTTTTAAAAAAATTCCAGCAAACAAAATAGTAATTTTTGAAATCATATGAATCGGTCGGTATTTTAAGCATTGTTAATAGCCGTGGGCTCTTCCGAACAAAATCATAACAGGAGCACGCTGCCTCACCCAACTCCCAGAACCTCCACCCTCCCTCAAGCTTCCAAGCTGCCTCGCATTTGGTATGCACACATTAAACGAGTCGATTTATAGCAAGTTTCATACTTTCTGCAACTTTTCACGAGGTTGATTTTTCTTGAGAGGGCGCCACCCTAGATTCCTTAAAGAGCAGCCGCCCCTGTTCTCAAGTGTATTCCAAGTACATTATCCATGAAGATGGAACTCCGCAAAGGAGACCGGGTGCACTGGGGGCCACAGTCCGTCGCCTAGTCGCGGTCACAGGACGCAGTTGTTGTTTGCCAGGCATTTTGAATCAGAGCCCGCACGCTCGGACACTGGGTTTGCTTCGTGTCACCGTCACTTGTGTCTCGGTCCACGTTCGCACTGAACAACAGCCGCCGATTTCTCAGTTTCGCGGTGTCATCCACTTAATGGACCGGTGTGTCATGGAGACATTCGATACCGAAGTTTTCTCAGAGATATCGACGTACATTCTACTCTCTGGGACTTGTCCTCAGATGTACTTAGTGTCAGGCGTAAGAAGACTGAAGGATGGGATGAAATATGCAACAACTTCGTTCCAAACTTTACAGAAAAACATACAGAAAACGAATAGTGCTTTAATTAAACTCGTAGTGTTTTGGTCACCTATTGGCCATCCTAGGGCCACGCGAACGGGCCACGTGTACCCACCGAGGCCCAGTCGTAATCTCCCGAGGGCAAGTGCACCTGCCCTTTTTTGGTGGGCACTTGCGCCAAATCCACTTTTACTCCCCAGGATTTTTCTTCCTGGGGGGATGAAATATGAGATGCTGAGGCTGATGAAGATGATGATGATAATGAAGGGTGAAAGAACAATCGCAAACACTCAGACACAAATACACAAAACCATGCCAGAGGCGGGACACGAACCCGTGGTCCTTTCATCTGAGATCGCCATGGCACTATTGCTTTAGCAATCTCGGCTATCCGCATCGGCGCGAAAGCATATTATCAATATTTTCCTTTTATTTTGTGTTTGTACGATGTAATGCATTGATTAAGTATTCAAAATTGAATTATCGCAGAGAGAAAGGAAGTGGCGACGACGCGTGGCCGAGATAAGCCACAGTGGCTATCACAAGCGGCCGCGACAAGTCACTGATGCCGGCGACAGTGACCAGCGACTTCTGTCCACCACGAGTGGCCGAGTGTGCGTGTAGCCTAAGTGTCTACCTCTAGATATGGTGGACATGCCAATTTTCTATGACAAAAGACATGACTGTCTCGAACGATTCATTTTGACCGTTCCCATGATTTCATAGGATCAATTCCAAGCGTATAACAGCAAAATAATTCAAAGAACGATCCATTTACCGCACATGATTCCTTCCGTCTCCCGTCCCCATTCATATTATCAGGGCCCACCGACTGAGTACTCCTAGGCGTATTACGGGGTGCGTTGTCAGTTTAAAGCTTGATTTGAATTATAGTTCCACTGTCTGAACAATGGCGGCACTATGAGGGATTTAAAATATACTTATCTATATTTAACGTATACCACCTACAAAATAGTAAAATATTTTATTAACCACACTGATGGTTCATATATTCGTATTGAAAACAAGTCCAAGAATTAAGGAAGAAGTAGATTTTATCAAGAGTTACAGTCTACGATGATATTAACTACAGCGACAACTCGTTCCTCTAAAACAAAATAATAAGCAATTTCACGGACTTGACCTTCAGCATAACTTGCGTGCCCACAAAGCCATGTGGTATAAGTGTATTTTTCAAAACCTTCCACTGTATTTTTTCAGGATTGTTTCGTCCTCATTAATTTATTTTTTTTGGCAGTTTGCTGGTAATTTCTTCACAGAAATAAATTAAAAACATGCTCAACTCCGGTGTTTACAACAAACTGAATTTTATTCATGTCAAGTGGAATTCTCTCAACACAGTACGTGTATCAGATTATTACAAACTAATGATTTATTCGAAAATACTTTCCAAGGTAGAAAACAGTGATCCGAAAACAGAGTTCCGGCTTGTTTGTGAAATGTCATAGTCTACGGGAAATGCAATGTCTCACTCTTTTAGATGTGTCCAGGGTTGCCAACTGACCTCCATTTGGGAGGACAGTCCTCCATTGACGTCAATTTTCTCTCATCCTCCTTTTTATTTTAAATTTCTTTTTAATACATTTTTAACATTTGTTGTCATAAATTTTATCACATGATTAACATCTTCAACGTTGTATTACTCATTTAATTTAGAATAGAAAACATAAATATTATTTTTCTGAACTTTGACTAACGCATGCATGATAGTGTGTCTGTCTAGCGATTAAGATACTTAAAAGGAGACCAAACCATCTTCATCTACATTTTTTGAACGAATCTTTTTACTTGAATCAAAATGGAGAGAAGAAATAAATAGAGCTGATGTTAGTCTAAATTAAATATTTATACAAATAAATGCGTTAATGTGTTGTTTTTTTCTTATTGAGTGCCCTTCCTTTTACATGAACATTGTTGGCAACCTCAGATGTTTCTTCATTACGTTGATAGAAACTCATCATCCTCCTCTCCCCCGGATATCCACTCTCTTCAGCCCCTCAACAACCCCAATCCTCACTTTCGCTCTTCTTTCCTCGTGCAGGTGCTACTTCCGGTGCTTAATGAACGCCGCCGCCGCCGCAAGTTGCGTGCGCTGCGCAGATGTCGCGGCGCCATCAAGGGCGCCCCGCTGCCCTCCCTCCCACTCGCTGCCGCTGCCTCTCGTGCGCCCTCTACCCATCCCTACTTTCATCCATCACTCATCGTCACTGCCACGTCTTCTGCCATTCCCACTACCATTCGTTGTTGCATGCTCTGTTAAAACGTGCCCGTTTGCATTCGTTGGGTCATCCCCGCTGCCATCCATTCTGTCATCTCTGCCTCTCGTTCAGGCATTCCCGCTGCCATCCTTTCTGTCATCCCCTTTTTTAATCATCTCTGGTGCTATTCCTTCTGCTACGACCCTTCTACTCTCTCTACTATCCTACCTTCTGAAATCCACTTTGTCACCTCTTCTACGATCCAGTGTGCCATCCCACTTGCCATCCTTTCCTCCATTTCGTGTCATCAGTTCCTTTATCCATCCTACCATCCCTTCAGCCATTCCTTCCCCCATCTCTTCTCCATTCCTTCCCCATCCCTCCCCCCATCCTCTCTGACAGCTCTGCTTCATCCCCTCTGCCATCCTATTGTCAATCCCGACTCTCCATCAAATATATTCTTACCTGAAGGAAATGGAGAAAAGGATGGGAAGAGGGTTTTCACCCTCTTCCCATCCTTTTCTCCATTCCCATCTCGTATCCTTTCACTACATCCAGCTACTTCTGTATCATTAGCTATCTTTTCCCCCTTTCCGCCACCCCCACTGGGGCCTCGCGCCCTCTGCCACTCCTTATTCCTCCCCGGCCATTTTTTCCCCCGTCGCGGCGAGCGAGGCGCCGCACTGCTACTTTTTTCGTAAATTGCACGTTGACGAGAAGATATAAAGAGAGGCAGGAAGGAAGACGGAAAGGGGGTAAAAAACGAAGAAGGTGGGTAACGGCGCTTTCTGCTGCTTGACGCAAGTTTTGCGTGCAGATTTTCCACAAAAAATGGAAGGAAATATCACATAAGGCGCTCTCTTGTCGAGATCTTTCTTCGTATGGAAACTTTATAAACTTAATAAAAAAGTTCCTCTGCTGTAGCTTTGTCTTTGACATGTGGAGTGACTGGTTCACTTGTGTTTATTGTGAAGGTCACACTGAAGAAAGGTTTGTTTTTTTCTTGAGCTCTGCAGGGTTTTTATTCCATCGTTAAAATATTCATGTTCGTTCTCATAAAACTGGAGTTGTCGGGAGCAATCTGTAAAAAATCCAATTAAACTCTGTGCACCGGTAATATCTGTGTACACTTCGCGTGGAGGTTGGTATATGGAGAGAAAGTTTTCTCTTGCTTGAAATAATTTGTGAGAGTGAGTATATTCAAATAAACATTTCATTTGGAGAAAATGGTAGAGAAGTCTATATTTTCTGAGAATGTTATTTATTTACAGAGTTTTTACATTTAAAATTTCAGATAAAAATTTGCAAAAATTCAAAATAAACGGATTCGTAGTTTTTAAGAAATTGTTATTATTAGCAAAAATTGTATAAGTAACATTTCAAAATTTTGTTAAAGATACAAGGATTTGATTACGAAAGTAGTAGAAAAGGAAATAAAAGTAATAGTCAAACTAAAAAGAAACATGTTTATAACGAAATGCGATTTCATGAGTTTCAACAACAATTACAGTCTATAAATAGAAGTAGGAGTTAGAAATGAATATGAAAACTATGTAATATCAGATAGAAAACATACTGTAAAAACACAACTTTACGAGACAACATAAAGTTAGAAGAATAAATAATCAACATTTTACGTAGAAGACCCGAATATTTTAAAATTAAGATTAAACCAATTTAAATATTCAACGTTCAAATGTTCAATCCAAAAATAAATCAATATTTTCATTAAGTGTAATGATTGCTTTTTAAATTCAATACTGAAATCTAAACGACCTTAATATTTGGAATAATAACACCTGATACCATAACACTGCATAGCGATGTAGAAAAGTCTCCAGTATTCATTAATTCACAGTTTCTAAATAGGATATTTCAAACCTTTCATTCAATTTCTCTCAAATATACTAAACAAATTATCCAGTTTAAACCCCTTCCTAGGTGTTAGTTAGAAAAGTAAGCAGCCCTTCTTAAGTACGCACATGTGCAGTGAATGTTTATTATGAGATCAATATCATCATTGACGTCTAATTCTAATTAAAGAGCAAAATAATGTATCATTTGTAATAAGTGGCACAACCAGGGTTTTTCTTCAAGGGGGGACAAAGATGATCAATTGAGATATTGCATGACATTTGTTACTACAGCAAATTAGTAAAATCTTTATTTGTGAATGTGTTAAAGGCTTCTGAAGGAACTCGAAACCTCCTGTGTGCGCATTACATTTAATTGTGACAAGGAGGTAGCTGTGCAAGTGAAGGACGGTGTTTGGGACAGGCACCTCTGAAAGCTGAGCTCGTTCTTCTCTTGCGCGCATGCTCTTAAGCTGGGGCGGCTTCTGGGAGTTGCTTAGCGGAGCCAACAACTCTAACCTTTTTGAGTCTCTCACCCCTGGATGGAGGCGTTGGCGGTGACGGTGACGATGAAGATGAAGGTTGCGATGACGGTGACAGTGAAGGTGAAGGTGATGTGGTGGCGGGGACGGTAACGGTGGCGGTGGCAGTGAAGGTGGCTGAGGTGACAGTGACGGTGAAGGTAAAGGTGATAGTGATAGTATCGGTGAAGGTCACTGTGAAAATGACAGTGAAGGTGTCGGTAAAGGTGATGGTGAAGAGGATGGTGACGGTGACGATGAAAGTGACGGTGAAAGTGACGGTGAAAGTGACGGTCAAGATGACGATGAAAGTGACGGTGAAAGTGCCGATGAAAGTGACGGTGGAAGTGTCGGTGAAAGTGTCGGTGAAAGTGACAGTGAAAGTGACAGTGAAAGTGACAGTGAAAGTGACGGTGAAAGTGACGGTGAAAGTGACGGTGAAAGTGAGAGTGAAGGTGACTGGCGGTAAAATGAACGTGAAGATGACGGTCAAGCTGACGGTGAAGATGACAGGGAAGGCGACCGTGAATGCGATGGTGAAGGCGACAGTCAAGGCAAAGGTGAAGGTGATAGCGGCGGTGGTGCCGATGGCGGAGGTGGTGGAGAAGGGGAAGGGGAGGCGGAGTTGGTGACGGAGGTCGCGTACTCCGATTCTATTGTCTGGAGTTCGTGACCGGGCAATTGTGGCGTGCGCTGGAGAGTTCATTTCTAAGTTTCAGTGAAGAAACACGATAAGAAATAAACTTGAAAAAGTTAAGCTCTTGTGAGTATTAATAATGTCTCCACAAGACCGCTGAGAAATGTTTTCTTAAAATGAAAATGATAATGAATCTTGATGTGATAATGAAATCATATGACTTGCTTGGGATTTCATGATTTGTTCTCGTCTATTTCAATTCATATTACTAGAATCCTTTATCTACTTGAACATCCATTTCATTCTAATAAAGAATATATTATCCCTTAATATGAAGGGTACATAATATTCTCTGTTTTTTGTACGAGTAAGTTAGTCGTTCATTCGCTTTTCCAGATGTTTCTCTATTGAATTTGCCAGACAATTAATAGGATATTTGGTTTTAGGTAGTGTCAATGATTAGGAGACATCATCATTGATTGCGATCTCATACTGAAATATTAATTACATGTAACTTACCTACGTGAACAAAACAAAAAAGGAAGGGGTTGAAATGAAGTTTTAATGGTAATGTTGCAAAATGAATCGATACGCGTCAGCCTCGTGAATTAAACAGCCAAAATATTAAAAGTGCTTAAAATTCTGTGCACAATACAAGATTATACGTAATTTCAAACCTACAAACCTTAAAAATTAAAATATTTTGGCCTATTTTAAGGGTAGGGTGAATGTTATATCGACATGTATAGTTACCATTTAGCTGCTGTGTAAACAAAAAGGACACGAAAAATACGGTGTCAACAAAATTAAAAGTTCGTTCAAAATGGAATTAGAGGAATGTGAATTTATTATCTTCACTTTCTTAGAAATGAGACGGTTGTTCATTAATTTATGAAATGTAAGCAAGAATGAACACTTTTTTCGTTTTAACTTTTATGTTTGACATTCAACCTCAATGAAAATCGAACATTACATAATTGCCACGTTGTTAACCAGAGAATCGAAACCTCCAATATACGAGCAGAAAATATCTCACAAGATCTCATGATGGTTGGTTAATTGATTGATGTCTACGGTGACACTGCTATGGCCATTAGTTCCGTTGATGTAGTGAACGTATTATGACTGGGGTGGCGGGCTCCGATGGATGCTGAGATCCTGCACTGACCGCGTCGGCTTACGGGGGATTTTCCTCTCCTGGTATTTCCCCCAAGCGAATCAAGCTCTAGACTCTCCATCATGTGTGGTTGTAGGATGCATACCAATGCGGTTTTTTTAAGGGGAGATGATAGGATAAAAAACTGGAAGGAAAGATTGCGTGCGGTGTGTGACCCGTCTATGACCCAAACAAGCGAACCGTACCTTGTGGAATTGCTAAATTTAGTCACGATATTACAACGCAAAAATCGTACGCCCATCACGTTGAAATCGTCTTTTTTCCGACATCTCAATTGACAATCTGAGTTAACATTGATTTGGTGTGGTATTCTCAAGACAGTCATGGCTATATTCAGAAAAAATAAAAAATGTTGCATGAGATCGTAGATTACACAGAAATACCGAAGAATTCAAGTCTTAATGTTAATTAAAAAGCGATACAGATTAGACGTGGAGCAAAATCTATATTTTCTCATATATATATATATATATATATATATATATATATATATATATATATAAAGAGAAATATATATATATATGTATATATATATATATATATATATATATATATATATATATATATATATATATTGTCGTGCTATTACTGCCGGGTAGTCAATGTGTGATGCATAATTATTTTTAAACTCAAAAATGAACAATTTTGCTTTGCCATGACATTGACATTCCAAATTTCTTCGAAAATTAAAAAATAGTTACCATGTATATTCGGATCGGACATCATGGCAATGTTTTCCGAACTCAATATATATATATATATATATATATATATATATATATAGGTTCTCTAATTTGTGCATATTCTCGGATCTTCATTATTTTGAATCATCGTCATCGTCGTTCTCGTCGTCGTCCTGGTCGGTCGTCGTCCCCATCGTCTCCGTCCATCCTCCTCCTCCTCATTATTATTATTATTATTATTATTATTATTATTATTATTATGATTATCATTATACGAAGTAGGCCAGTTTAAAGACAAAAGAGTCCATTTTTCATCAATAATCAGATTGTTCTATAGATTCATACAAACTGAATGCAAGTTTCGTATTAGGTTAGGTCAAAAACAGAAAGTTTTCAAGAAAATAAAGGGGATATACGGGGTAACGAATATTGAAATATACACGTCAAACCTTAAATGACCTAGTCAAATCTTGCATTTTGGAGACTGAGAAAAATGGCATCCTGATTATTTTTAGCCGTGATTCCTCTTCGTTTTATTGAAAGGTTCAAGGAAAGCTCATAAGAAGAGATAACAGGTTGGATAACGAATAGGTTGCAATTGATGTGATTTAAATGGTATTCTTCAAATAAATTAAATATTTTTCTATGTTATTAAATATAGA
The DNA here is from genome assembly GCA_011170035.1 of Teleogryllus occipitalis. Taxonomy (NCBI): domain Eukaryota; kingdom Metazoa; phylum Arthropoda; class Insecta; order Orthoptera; family Gryllidae; genus Teleogryllus; species Teleogryllus occipitalis. The sequence goes on along the minus strand of BLKR01003694.1, from coordinate 97,359 downwards.
TCAATGTAAGTTCTATTTCGCTTATACAAGACTGTAAAATATAGCAGTTTATAGAAACGTGGAAAAGAGAAAATAAATAAAAGGATTTCACTGATTCGAATGACAAAAAATTCAATTCAATGCATTTATTTGCCAAAATTGCATTGATACTATCGATTATTTTTCGAGATTCAAACAAAATTAAGAAATTGGAAGGAATACTTGTAACAAAAGTATTGGAGATGAAAATATTGCTATTATTGCTAAGGAAAAGTAACATACAATTAGATTAAAAGTCTTTTTTTACGAGGTAATTTTACTAACGTGGAGTGACAATACTATATCTTCATTTATTGTCACGTTTGTTGTTTTAAAGTTATGGCTTTTTGAATATACATGATTGTCGTGCTATTACTGCCGGGTAGTCAATGTGTGATGTAAAATTATTTTTAAACTCAAAAATGAACAATTTTGCTTTGCCATGACATTGACATTCCAAATTTCTTCGAAAATTAAAAAATAGTTACCATGTATATTTCCTGGATCGGACATCATGGCAATGTTTTCCGAACTCAAAAGTTCTATTTATGGTTTCTAAAAAGTTTTTCTTGACTTCATTTACTAAATAGTTGAACCAGGGCAAATAATCGCAACTTAGTAAATTCTATTTAAGTTCTGGACACAGAAATGACTTTGTCTCTGAAATTGAGTTTAAAAATGAAATAACGAATAGTCTAGCTAAAATACTCTTTTGAGTATTTATTTGCTCTTCTTTCTCTTCCTCTACACGCAAAGACAACAGTATCCAACAGCGCATCATCCCACACCACCTTTTACACAACCAGAGCTTTTATCGGCCGCGCGCCGTCCGGGCCCCGTTGTCCGGCTTCCAATGCAGACGCTGCATTTTTCAAAACTTTGATCTGCGCCGCCGAACCTCGTGTGCAAACAGCCGCGCAAAGGCTTCATTTTGCGCAGCGACGCACTGCGTTAAAACGTAATCGCTTACTTGTATTTTATGAACAGAGGCCAGCGGCGGCAATTGGAGCGGGGTGGGCGATGGCAAAAAAAGAGGGCGCTCAGTGGAACGGGGGAGCGGGGCGTGTGTTGACTACGGAGAGGCAGAGGGAAAGCGAGGGGAGTCTGAGCATCAGAAAGAGAAGTGGGTGATGAAAGGAGGGAGAATGGTGGAATGGTGGAGAGTGAAAACAGCGATACTGTGAGTGAAGCATGGAGGGAGAAGGATAGCGGGATTCAGTGGAGTGTGAAGCAGGGAAAATATTGGTGTGGAGCATAGTGGGAGAGAGAGTTGAGGTGACCGGAATTTGAAGAAAGGACAGGGTGTGGGGAGATCACGAAGGAGAGGGAGTGAGAGAGAAAGGGAGAGAGAGGGGGAGAGGTGTGAGGGGGAGAGAGAGGGGAGAAAGAGAGAAATTAGAGAGGGAGAGAGAAGGGGAGAGGGAAGGAGAGAGAGCGAGGGGAGTGAGAGCCGAACAGCAAGAGAAAGAGGTGGGAGGTGAAAGGAGAGAGAGCGAGTGTACGTGGAAGGTGCGACACGGTGAGTGGGGCATAGAGGAAGAGGAATAGCGTGAGATGAGTGCAGTGAGGAGGGAGAGGGTTGGAGTAAGCATAAGAGAGAGAGAGAGAGAGAGAGACCGAAAGAGACAGAGAGAAAGATAGAGACATAGAGGCAGAGAGAGACAGAGAGGGAGAGAGAGACAGAGAGGGAGAGAGACAGGGAGAGACAGAGAGAGAGGTGAATGGAGAGCTTGACGAATAGAGAGGTTACGAGTAGAAGTCGGAAAAGAGGGAGAGAGGCGAGTGGAACCAGGAAGAACACGAGAGGGCGATGTGATCGGAGCGGGAGTGCGTGGCAGCGGTGTGAGGGACGTGCCGGAAGGGGCAGAAGAGAGCAACGCAACTGTCAATGTTAGCGGAGGGGGCGGGGCAGCTCGCGGGAATGTTGGCGCGCGGTGAATGCGCGACGGGCAACTGGATGGCCGCTGGATGGCGTTAAAGACAGAAGCGGCTGGATTGCGCATGTGGTGTTTGCGGCGCGAGCGATACACTCGGTCTGTGGTTGTAACTGGAGGATGATTGAAGTGGTGGGGAATGCGGTGGCAGTGAGAGGGGAATGGGGCAGTGAGAAGGAAGCCGTGAAAAGCGCAGTGGCATGATGTTAAACTAACGAGATCAGAGGGGCAGTAGTAGTTAGAGGTGAGGTCTGACTAATCGAAACAGAGGAGAAGAATGCTGGAAAAGTGGGGCTATTGCGAATACGAGCGTGCGCGCGCGTGTGTACAGATAAGATGATAATGGTCTAACAATGATGGGTTTAGTTATAATAGAAAGATTATACTCGAATAAAGCGGTGAAAAGTGCCCCCAAATCAAATCGGTAATCGCGATGCTCATATGAAAAGGAATAAAAAATGCCATAGATTCACAAAAATATCAGCCTCTTAGGGCAATCTGTTGCAGAGATACAAAGAGAAACGTTTTTCATGTTTTGTTTTCTGCCAGCTTCTATTGCGTGTATCAAGCTGAAAAAAATTACAGTGCCGGGGGAAAATAGTTGAATATGAAAGCCTTTTTGTCAACGAATTTTGACGCCAAATTCATATACAAAAAAAATAAATAAATTTTTGAAATTGATTTTCGGTGTGATAACGTTGGAGTACTGTCTCAGGTTCTTATCGTAGAATGTGTCTTAAAATTTTATACAATATAATTTTTTTTTCAGATTTTTAAACAATGTGGACGGTGGTGACAAAATTTAAACCAATTTATCGGTTTAAAACTTTGAAATTCTTGCCAAAATGTGATTGGAAAAATGTTTCACCAATGTTTAAAGAAGTTATTGAAAGGTCTCACTTTACAGGATGATTTTAAATTTTCTTCTGACAAATGTTTGTGTTATGTGAAAGTATTTATATTATCGAAATAAAATTATCAAACCCCTTTTGTTTTCAGATATATGTATTGTTTCTAATATGAATAAAATGACTCGGTTTTAGGAATATTAATTATTTACGTTTATAATATAAATCAAATTATTCATTCGCAGACTTATTAATTATTGACAATAAGACAATTATAGACAATCATTGTCACCGTATTTTTCAATAATTGGGTTCATGGGTTCGTTTATAAACTGTCTAGTCAAAATTTCTGTTTTTTTTAAATTTCTATTTTGAAATTTCTGTTTAACAATTTTCGTCAAGTAACGAGCGTGTGCCAAATAATAAGTGACCGCAGCTATGTAAGAGCAGCATCTCAGGGTGCCACTTCCGATCGCACGTTCACAACAATATCGTTTCCCTCCCGATATTCCCATGGTGGAAAGAGATGAGTGGGCTCCTCCGGTGCACCGATTTTTGCTCGTTCCGCACAGCACAACACGAACCCTGCGACCACTTCGTTTGAAAAGTGAGACCAAACGTCGGCCGCCATGTTCAATGGAGAGCAAGAATTGTTGAGAAATGTTTTGTAAGTGGCATAAAGTGACAATTTTCAACGGTGACCAACCAAAAAGAACATGATGAAGGCGTAATTGAAATAAAAGATGTATTTAAAACAAGTGCTTATCTGTTTCTGTTTCAATGACTTGTAACTGATAATTTTGTCATAATTTAAAATTTCCACTAAATTGGTTGACAAAAATACTTTCAAATTCAATTATTTTCCCCTGGCTCTGTATTCCTTCAAGCTGTTACATGAAATACAAGGTGAGAAAAAAGAAAACACGAAAAACACGTTTTTAGTTGTATCGCTACAACAGATTGCCCTTTAAGACTGATTTTTGAGAATCTACGGTATTTTTTATTCTCTTTCTTATGAACATCGCGATTATCGATTTGATAATAGGGCACTTTGCACCACCTTAATGGGCTATACCTTTTGATGAATTATTGGCTGCGTTGATAATGATAACGTAACTGAGATAACGCATTGTCGTTGGTGAAATGTAGGACATAGTAAAGTTCAATACGACGAACGTGGCAATGATATAAATGGTTTTAAGGTAGTGAAGATGTGGCTATCAAACTGACTAGTCGAAGATGTTGCTAAATGTGAATTCATGATGCAGCAGTATGAAGAAGCGGCAGTGCATGGTGATGAAGCGAGAAGTTAATGAATGTGATGCAGTGGTGATGTGGGCCTACCGATAGGACAGTCGCGTTTTGGCGGTGAGGCGATGCAACGATGCCCGCCGCAGCGATGGGGAGCGAAGTGGGGGCGCAGCCTCCGCAGGCGCAATCAATTATCGGCGCCCCTGCCGCCCACCCACGTGGTTCGCCAAGCGCGGCGGAAGTTGAAAGCGCATTGAACACTGCTCAGCTCTTTCACCTCTGGTACATTGAATACTAAATTTCTTTTTATACTAACATTATTTCTACCGAAGTTCTTTCATTTCAGTTAAACCTAAAATAATAGTTTAGAGAGTTAAATCGAGGTCTTGGCATACAACTGACAAATACCATTTACTTACTGCGAGGGAACTAAACTGTAGAACATTGTGAGTACAGTTTCTCACGATAAAAACGTTAGAAAAGAACGACCACTTTTCCTATGCATCATTTCATACATAGGCGAAAAAAATTAAACTTGGAAAATGCAGAGAGAATTGAAAATTAATAGAAATATATCTAATAAAACCATGATGAATGATTTAAATTTCGCATGGAAAGATTTGACAGACCATGGATATTATAGTGAGTGAGATATCAAAAAGAAAGGTCACCCAGAAGGAAAAACAAAAGATATTCTTCCCCATTCCCAATTCAAGTCTTACAATACAATATTAGTGACATGCTGGAAGAAGATCAAAGCATATAACATGAGTTAACTTTAATAATAAAAATACAATAGCTGGTTGCGTACCCATTCGGGTGTAATTATGAAATTTAAGAGCAAATAATGATAATTTTTAAACTCAACTGCATACGTAATTACAAACTCTTTAAAGTTTTACAATGTTAGGCACAAACAATTTTAATCATAAACTACCAGCATTTATTGCAAATGTTAACCGTAAATTGTTTACAATGCGACACGCTTGAGGCAAATCGATAAAACAAACGGAAGTTGTTACTGTTGAAACGAATGCATTCAGTTTCTATATGTTGATCAATATATAATAAAATGAAATAAAAATGATTTTGGTATTGCCGTAGGCAAAATATTGGAAGATACACGTTTGATATACAAAGCTAACGCCTCCTTGCGTACAAGTTACATTTCTTTCATCAGAATACTCTCTTCAAACTTCCTTTTGATATGAACATTTGTTTCTTAGAGAATAACGTTGGTAAATGGATGTTGACGATAAGGCCTGGGTCACACAAGCGTTACATTGAAGCACCTTGACGCGTCGTAAATTAACCCTATCTTATGCGGTCAAAGCGCTCTTGTGCCGTTTTGCACAAGATACAATGTTATTCTACGACGTGCGTTACTTATCGCGCGTCACTGCAACGCTCGTGTGTAGAGGCCCTAATAAAACCGAACAGATACAGCAGTATTTCAATTCATGAAGGAGTAATTTTTGTAATTTTTACGTAACATTACATTTTTGTAACGATGTAGTGTTTACATCGTTAAGATTTGAGCTCCACTCTCTGTCTGCGAAATCTCGTGCATCCAAAGCCCCAAGCCCTCGCGCGCGCCTCTCGTCGCTGGGCGCATCTTTTGCAGGCGAGAAGCGTAACGGGACAGCTGGGGCGAAGAGCGTGCAGCCAGGGACACGGAGATGGGGAGGGATGACGCCATGCGTTTGCTTCCGGAGCGCTGGCGCTGCAATCGCCCGTTGACCCATTCCCCCACTCGTCCGCCTCGCCCCGCCTTGCCTCTCTCGACCCAGCCCCGACATGACCCGCCTCGCCTCGTCTCTCTGCGCCCATCTACCCCGTTCCAACCCTCTCCAACACGACACACACTCACCCCCAACGCCACTTCTCGCCACGCCTCTCCCCGTCACGCCACGACCCATCACACACCACCACGCCACACCACTCCTCGCAACGCCACATCACTCCCCGCCACGCCAAACTATTCCTCGCTACGCCACACCACTCCACACCACGCCACGCCACACCACTCCCCGCCACGTCACACCATTCACCACCACTCCGCGCCACGCCACCACTCCACGCCACGCCATTCACCGCCACGCGACACCACTCCCTTTCATGCCACATACCGCCACACGACTCCCCTCCACATCATTCTTCGTCACACCACAGCCTCGCATCCCTCCTCGACACTCCCCATCATGCCACTCTCCACCACGCCCACTTTCAACCCTTCCCACCTTGTTCCAACACTCACCCCCAAGCCCCTCCCCTCCCCGCCGTAGCCATCCCGCCTGTCCCCCTACTCCAGGGCCGGCTGCTTTGAAATGCTATCGGAGTCGTAAAATGCGCGGGAGGTTTTCGAGAGAGCGCCGCTGGAGTTATTGCCCCACTCGGCGCGCGACTGTCTCAGGGTGAGGTGCGCGCCCAGCGACTGCCGCTTTGGGAGATACTATTCTTTTTGATTTCACTTACGCAATTCAGTCGTCTACCTCTGATGGTGATTGATTAGTAATTCCGGGCGCTTCAACAGCTACGAGCATTAGTTCCATAAGTGTATGATTTTATAGTGGGAGGAATAGTGATTTACCGTTGGATGGAGAGATCCGGCGCCGACCTATCCGTCGATTTGTGGGGTTTTCCCCAACACATCTCCCACAAGCGACGAACCGATCCACCCGGTACAAGTTCTAAGCTGCTATCCCGGTATGTATGGTAATGTAGGGCATGGAAGTGTTTGTGCGAGAAAGGGGTTAGGATAGAACAGGAAGAGGATATAAAGATCGTGTACGGTCCATGGCCACTTTGTCCTGGCTCCGGCATTCACTTGGTGTTGATGAAAGAAACCACGGAAAACTACCAATCAGAGCAGTCGGTCGGTAGAATTCTCCTCCAGACAGTGGCTGAATTCGACGTAGCTACTGTCGAAAATTCTGCCAATATTCATGTGGGTGCCTAATTTTCAGGGTAATTAAGCATGGATTCGCCCGGGCATTTTGTGAGTGACGCTTAATTCAACTCCGGTGCTAGTCTGGAAAGCTAGTAGTTCTGATCTGGCAGAAGGTTCCCGTGATGGGTAACCGCGTTCCGGCGGGGTCCGGATATCAGCCGGACGGTGAGCTTAAGCGCCGGAAGGGCGTGCGGATAAAAACCAAAGAGCTTAGGCGCCCACCCTGCGGAGCAGTCCCCCAAGTAGAACAAGATAGTGTGGGTAGTAGCCCACGCAGGACTCGTATCGCGCAAACCAACTTCCGAGCGCCGCCGCGAAGAAGACACACACACAACATCGGCGACTCTTCACGGGTGGCAGTTTAGCTGCATGCCACCTCCAATGCCGCTGTTTGGTCAGTTTTCACCTGTTTGGCGCGAGTATGTTTTTACGACACATTTCGAAACTTTCCACGATAAGGGAATTTCGCACCCTATTCATTATAATTAATGAATAAATTTGGATATCCCCGAGCATGTTATTGTTTCATAAGGCTTTGAAGTAAAATTTACAATACTCTGCTAACTCTTGCTCTATTTAGTTTCCCGAAATGATTTTATAGGATTATGAGAATAATCTGAAAGTAACCAAATTGATTCTTCTGAAAGGGAAAATGAGAGCATGAGAATATACATATAAAATCTCGTTAGCATAAATTAATTTTCTGTTTTTGTCGAAAAATTACAATTAAGAAAGCACATTGAACACACTATTACCATATGATTACACTAAGTTAACGTTTATAAATCTTTCATATTTTACTTTTAAAATAGTCATGCTTATTATTCAAAAAATTATTAATCTTTGAGGATGACATAGCAAAAATTCTTGAATATGGAATCTGCGAGAAAAAAATATCAGCTAGTATCTAAATTGGAGAGAATGTAATGACTGACCATGCTAATTAGATATCAATGGGTGAGCGATCAATACTACCCAATAATTTGTGGGATACTGCCGATTAAGTTAATTGTCTATGACATAATTTGAAGGTTGATGTGATTATATATTATATGTGATATTTAGAAAATAACGATTTGTCCCAGCTGCTATTGCACTAACGAACTCCCATTACTCAAATCTCCTGTTTGATTTCCAATAATATAACTTTGTATTACAGACATAGGCAAGCCATGGCATTGAATATAACAAAGTTATTTCAAACTACGTTTAATTGCGTTTGAATCAATGTTTTGGTTATTCCTCACCTCAAGTAAAAATATCTGTAATTTTCAGTCCATAAATGGCAATGGCTCTTATAAGCTATAGAATGGCTATAGAATTAAAAAGTTATATTTCGAAGAGGAATAAAAGATTTTCATGAACTAAACTCCAGATGATTTGTTCCAGATCAAAAGTTGCAAGAGTTAGAAGTGTCGGTAAGATTAAGCTATAAGAAACGTCATTGCTCTGAAATTAGTTAGAACTCCACTACATTAGTTTTTCAATTTGTTTAAAATACTTGCAATTACTTTCACTACTATTAAAATCTTATTATTGTTCTTGCCATTTTTTGACTTCTACTTTTCTCTTTCGGCGCTTAAATAATCTTTTCCGAGTCCGTAATATCGACACCTTCAATCTTTTGATCTTTCCACTCTAACCCAGAAATTATGCGTTTCCTTTTCCCAACTTAGTTGCTCTTAATGTTTTTGTGAGCCATTTATCGTTTTGAAGTTATATTTAGTTACTATTTAAATTTCGATAAATTTACTGTATTCAACTTAAATGTTTATATTATACTAGCGGAACCCGTCAGACGTTATTTTGGCCTTCATCTCCCTCTTTCTCCCTCTCTCTCCCTCTTTCTCCCTCTCTCTCCCTCTTTCTCCCTCTCTCTCTCTCTTCGTCTCTCTGTCCTTGTTTCAGTCACTCTGTCAGACTGTCTCTGTGTCTCTCTCTCTGTCTCTATCTCTATCATTCAAATTTAAATTCACCTTCAGTAAGATATAATCTTACCCGGCAAGGTAAGAGGCATTTCACGCTCTTTCCTGGTAAAACTAGTAGTGCTAAAACATCACGTATTTTCTCCCCCGTAGTTTCACGCAAAACTATGCAAACAGTAGTCAAATTTTCGAAACATTGTACACGACCTTATTTCAAAATCTATCTTTAAGAAACAGATTTCATTAATGCAAAAATATCTACCTTTAATATTTTAGTTGTAGGAAGATTCTGAAAAAATTTTGAACTTTTGTAAATTTCAAAAACTCGGGGTTTTCAACGAACATGAGACCTACACCATTATCTTAAAAGTTCTTTACACTATCCAACAACAAAATTTAATCAAAAACTATGAACTAATTTGTTTTTGAAAATTTGGAAGATCTCCCAGGGGCTTCTAGTAAAGTATCCCCAAAATTGAAATTGAAGGGGCTGCAACATCAGCCAGATCGACAAGGAAATAACAATTTTGGAGAAAAAACGGCGGAACCGCTTACCCGCTAGCGTTGTTCACAGACGGACAGAGAGACGGACAGAAACACGGACGGATGGACGGACGGACATACGGACGTGCGGACGGACAGACGGACATACGTTTTGCCGTCATTCGATTCGGTACCAGGTACCCATAAAACATGGATTCTGGTTACACCACGTGGTAAGTGATTTCTTTTCTAAATTTAGCATCTGACGTACCCAGATTTCCTTACTAGGACCCTGTAATACGAGTTTTTCTGCCGAAAACTGACTGTTTTTCGCGCACCATTACATAACTTTCTCTCTACTTCGTAAGGGAGAAAGTAAAAATTAATTAATGGTGGCACAGAACGGCGGACTTTCTCGCACTATATATTTTAAAATTCCCTTCGGTGCCTAAAAGACTATCCAGGCGTCTCGCGGCACTTACAGCTCTTCTGGAGTGGAGTGAAGAGCATATTCGCGCATCCCGAACATCTTATAGATCTATCTCGTTCCAGTACCTTTACAAATTTTCCCATCTTATTCCTTGACTCCACCTTGTTGCTTGTACAATTGCCCTCGATGTGCGATGCAGTTTCTCAATTAAACACATAGATCTCATAGAGTTGTCTATTAGGCCAAGAGATTACGGAAAGATCAAGATATAGATGATAGATACACCACACAAAAGGACTTGAAATGCCCCCTAAACTTCAAACACAAGTCAAAACTTTCATGTCGTACGTTGGTTTCGTACCCACAACCATAGTGTCCTCGTACTTTGCCTCAGCTTCCATAAACCCCTCTCAACTACTTGACCGTATTGTAAACGTATTACGGCTATATAATATAATAATTGGATAATAGTAGTTTACGTAACAAGAGCGCAAAATAGGAGGTTCACGCACGATCCAGGACGAAAAAGAGACAAGTGCGCGAATCACCTCGCGCCCGTATTGGGTATACAATTTTTTTAACACCACCGTGAGCGACAAGAAATGCCTCAAGTGAAGGAATGTAATTGAAGTATCAAATAACTAGGAAACCTGACTTGTACAAACGTAAATGGATTACAGTCAGTGTCGTAAAACAATGATTTGTAAATAATAAACAAAGACGTCACCAATACAAAGGAAAATTGCGAATAGTTACAGATATTTGGCACACGCTTCACGTTGTTTCGCACATTGTGATAAAATTAGCTGTTTCGCACACGGAAAACAAGCACGGGAAACCGCGTTTCGCGCACGTGTTAAGAAAGTAATATAACTAAAACAGACCAATGCTATTCTAATACATACGCGTCTTTCAACCCAGTAATTCCCTTTTCTCCCAAAATGAGGCAGTCAACTTTAATTGATTTTTCCTTATCTTAAATCTATTGAGGATTTTATTACAATAGTCGGACACATCATAAACAAAACATATAAGCAAGTTTTGGAATTTCTGGACGCCAGTTGTCAATTTAGAAGAGATCGCTAAAGCAGTGTACGCTCGTGGCCAGGGTTCATGCCAGGGTACGCTCCAGGCCATTCATGTGTTGGAGTTGCGTCGGTTCGATTTTGTTTCTAAAAGCATACTTAGCTGCTACGTGCCAACGATTAAGTTGGAGGGAGAAACCGGTGTGAAGCAAGCAGTGGTTGGTTACACCAAAGTTAACGAGGTATATACTCGCACAGTGTCTAAGTAGCCATTTTTCTACTTCTAGGGGTGGATTCTTATACAACTAGTGATTGGTGCTTTGAAGCTTTTTTTAGAAACATAACAATGTTTTGGTACCCTCAGAGAGCCTCAACAATGACTGCGCAAATGGATGTGACAACAATAGGCGAGCTCTATGAGCACACAATTAAGTTGGTGTTAATGAGTTAGAGTGCTTTCCAAAATTGAATTGATGAATTTGAATAACTTTGGTATGCGGTAGTGTTGTTCACAGACAGACGGCGGACGTGGAGACGGACTGACTGACGGAAACAGAGGGTCGGACTAACACAGTCCGAAACACAGTCACAGTCATACGTTTTGGAAACAACCACTTCATCGGTATCAGGTGACCATAATATGTGAAATTCCGTTTAAGTCTCGAAACCAATTTTGGCAGCCTGGTACATAGCTTTCTCTTGATCTATGTACACAATATGTACGTCTATATAAGTGAAAGTAAAAACATACTTGTCAGATTTTATTTGATCCTTTATTTTAAAGACAGGAAACTGTTTTAGGATATCTGTTTTACATAAACATTACACAATAATTGAAATATATTATATAAGATTAATAACAGCAATAGCAAAGTTTCGTAAAATAATTATTTCTATCTTCAGTCTTAAATGTCAAAACAAATAAATATATTTTAAACAATACTATTACGTAAAAACAAGCGTTCAGTGGAGCCAGAATGTGGGACATAGGGAAGAGGAAGGACAGATTGCGCGTGGTACGTGGCCCGTTTGTTAGGGTACTGCTCCGGCATTCGCCTGGTGTTGATCGGAGAAACCACAGAAAACTACCAATCAGAGCAGGCGGCCGCTAGAATTCTCCTCCAGACAGCGGCTGAATCGACCTAGCTGACAAGCTAGTGTCGAAAATCCTGCCGTCGTGGGGAGTGTAACCTAGGACCTCCCGGTCAGAGGCGCAGCAGTGACATCAGTTGATGCATTGAGCTACCCAGTCTGCAAATTAAATAGTTTCTGAGAAAATGTTCCTTCCATTAACCGGCCCCCCGTGCGGGGCGCTCGGAGGCGAGCGGGGCGGCGGCGGGCCGCGTGTCGCAGCGGAAGGCGCAGGGGGGCCTGCACGCGTCGCCGCCAAGTGACTGTTAAAGTTGCAGGGCCCATAAATAGTTGAACCGCGTGGCGCGGCGCGGCGCGGCACGGCGCGGGCATCGATTGGCCGGTGGCGTGTCGCGTTGCGTTGGCACGCCTGCCCCCCGCCGCAGCCTCGAGGCCCAGGTGGCCCTGCGGAGCGCGTGCCTGCCCCGCCGCCTGCATTCGGAGCTCAGGCAGCACCCTTGTTCGTTCCAAATTAAATAGAGGTTGTGGTCAGTTCGTAACGCGCAGAAATTTAATATGCTCGTGCCCGGTGGCCGAGATCGCCAAGGCAGTAGTATCGTAGTGATTTCGGACCGAAGGGTCGCGGGTTTGAGTCCCATCTCGGGCATGATTGTATTTGTGTTCGTCCTTTCACTCATCTCCATTTCGTTTCATCTTCATAGTTACCATACCGTTTACTCCAATAGTGGTCGCTAATGACCTAGATGTTGATGCGACCTTAAATAACAAAAAAATGTAATGTGCGCACATTTCAGGAACTGAGTTGCTTTGTACATTGGCTCACTTTCATTTTCTCATCCTACTAACCTAAGAATGTTCGCATGAAAAAGTATTAATGCTGCAAGAATTTAAGGGACATGTACTTCAAAACTTTTACTTAGGAAAATACTGTGTAGTACATGAATCATTCTTTGATTAAAAAGTTATGTTATTAAGAGTTTGATTGAAGGGGCAGAAGAAAAGAAGTTAAATGAATGTCTGGTACTTTTAAGACAGAACATTTTTTAAGATGTAGCAAATTAAATGTCCAGTATGACCTTAAATATATTATTGAGCTGAAATATACGTATAGAATAGAATACCGGAATATAAGGTAACTGAATATTTATTTAAAATAAACAGCAATTTTGTCTCACTTATAACGAGCTGATATTGCATGAAAAACATATGTCTAATCCGCGTTCGTAGAAGATCTGTTTAAAGCACGCATTTTTGCATATACTTCTGCTCTCTGACACTGGTCACACACTTGAATGCAATCATTCAATTATTTTTCTTTGATCGTACACTATTTTATTTTTTTATCAGTGCGTAGTAGAGAGTATCAAGACAGTTTTCACGATTGAGTGCTAAATATGAAATTTGGGGAGGGGGGAACGTGTTTACATACGTACATACATACACGCATACAGGAGTGTTTCGTTACCCCAACTTACCTCTGATTTCCTTTATGACTGTGTCAGTCAAACAACAACACATGCGAGAGACGAATCCTAATCTCAAAGGAGAATACACATAATTTCATGCTAGTAAACTTTCATTCGTGAAAACTCCTAACGAAAAAAGAAATACGTGGGTAACATATTACCCCTGTGTCAATTTGAGGGTTAATATAATTTACATGAGTAATATTCTTCTGAATAATATTCTTGTCTCCCTTCGTCTCTCAGACAATTAACTAGTACACAAATTTTCGCCAATGTCACGCATTTCTTAAGTTATTTTATCGTAAATATAAAGATACATTTAAACTTATTTTATTAATTCTTTGTCTCAAAGCATTCAACCTGAAATACGTAGTCTACGCATTTTTTAAAAGCAAACCGACGCCTCATTTCAGAACGATTGACAGAAACAAATTTCGAGTTTGTGACATGGAATATTGTCTCCATTCAGTGTGCGGGAGGTTATTGAATGGTTCAACAACGAAATGTGTTGAAATGCATTAAATAATTAATAATTATAATTAAACATTCAAAATAAATTAATTTTAAATTATCATTAATTTGCCAGTGGTTAGATTTAAGAGGGCACATTAAATGTGCTTCGGTTTGAATCAATTGAACTGTAATTAGGTAAAATTAAAATATGGCAGAATGCTTCTTTTTGCCGTGGTATGAAAGCGTATAGATGTTATCATTTTTATAACAGAAGATCAAAATAATAATATTAATTTCGCTTATAAAATTATTTATTAGTCACGTGTCAACTTGAGCCGTCATTTCCATTTTCTTCTTCATATTTACACATTCGACGAAACGAGTACGAATAGAAACAGAAGTGGGACTATTAATTTGCCACCACGACATGAACCTGATGATGATTTGAGTAGAGTTAAATTTATGAACGATAAGTGAATTAAAATCACGTATCAGCGCATCATTATCTTCTAGAAGAGTACCTTACAATTTTATATCACATAGCTTAAAAGTTTCATGGTCACTTTTCACGCTTTCCAAGTTTGTACTGATGTCGCGTCAGTAATGGAAATGCACAAGTTTCAATCATCTTAGTGTGTTTTTCTGAGAGTATTATTTAATATGATTGACGTTCGTCCATGATAATTTAAACGGCTCAGCCTGTTTTACAAATATTCGATCCATGAAAAGCACAGTGTACAAAGATATATTTTTGGAACTAGTAATTAAAAACAAATAAATTTGGCGTTTTTGAATCTTCTGTTGAAAGTAACGTACATTTATTTTTAAAAACCCAAATCCGATTCCGCTATATTTCACTCCGTCTTTTTCCTTTCATACGAAAACAAATGCGGTGCACGCCTGCCCAGGGCGCGTCCGGGTCTGCAACGGAGCTGAATCGAAACCCGATTCTTCCGGACGACTGAAGCGCGGCCGAACCGACGCCACATAATTATGAACCGATCAGGGAGTGGATTTAGCGAACGAATCATTTTGCGGGGTTCGCGCAAAAAAAGAAACAAGCGGCGGTATCGGAAAACTACAAAAACAAGGGCGCGGCACGCGGCGGGCGGCAGCGGGCGATGGGAGCGTCTGGCCCTCTGTAATTTGGGAGCCGTGCTTAGTGTGCATTCGCTGCCAGGAAAAGCTGGTAATTAAAACGGTGTAGTCATGTTATGTGGCTAATGCATGATTAAAGTTCATTATCGACGATTCAATTGTGTGTACTAGTTCACTCGGCGAATGTTTCTCTAAATAGGATATTTATTTATAGGGTAAAGCTCAACACCAAGAATTGGAACAGGGAATATGTAACGAAAATTTTCTCTAGCCCTTAATTTATTTTATTTTCGGTAAGATGATAAAAACTGGAAAGACGAGTGACATAAAATGCAGGAGGCAGTGAGAAATAAACTTAACGCAGTTTTTGAATACAGACTGTTTAATGTTTGGAGAACGTATGTAAAGTAACGAAGAGCAACGAACAAAATGTGCCTGGAATTTTCCTGTCAAACGAAGACAAAATGGAAACGTAAATCACAGGAAGGAAAGAAGGTGCCTCTGAGAGTATTCTAGAATATTCATCTCAAAGAGATTAAAATGTGATTATATGTATATTACATCGCTCAGCTCAACTATGAATACGAAAAATATATTTCGTAGCCCATTCGTACATTTTTCACTACTGCTTCCATGGAGGTTTTTGAGAAGAATAATTATGAAACATTTGTACAAATCAAAGTAAATACTTCATTATCTATTGAAAATTCTCCTAATTAAAAAATACACAGAGCTTTTAACAAACAACAAATACAACTCAAAGCACTTTACAGAAAATTTTGTTCCTCATTTTTCTCCGGAGACAATTTTTATCAGGCGTGATGTATACTTGGGAATTTCCGTCGTGATTCAAGACACTCGTATCAGCGATTAATTAAGCTCCCACCTTAAACGCAAACGAAACACCTGGCCACCAATCGCAATTCGGCCAGAGCAAGCGTCATCGGGCCTATTAGCCGAAGTGCGGAACAATTGATAGCGGCGCCGCTTACCTGCGCTCGAGCTCATTGGCGAATCGGTTTACTTCCGGCCAATTGAACGTCGCGGCGCGTCTGGGCTCGCCTGTCAGGGCCCGCGCGGCGACACCGCGAACCAAGCGGGCGTTATTTAGGGCTCCGTTTCCCGATTAAACTCATCGACGTGCCAATACCCACTATCTGGGATAGCCCACTGCACAGCGCTCCAATTGTGGGGTACTTTAATCTCTGTAAACACTTGGAGCCCTTCGGTCGTCACTATTATCCTTAAATTAGAAATACATTATTATTAGAGGTTTCTCAGAATATTTCACGAAGCATTGTTTGGTATGGTAATACAAGTATATTTTTATCTCCTTTACAAATAATCGAGCTTTTCTTATTGAATATAAAATATTAAACATTTAAATTTCCTCCTAAAATTACTCGAAAGTTCTTTAAATAAACTTCTACAATTAAAATACTTTCAAATAGTAATAACAATGGTAGTAAACTTCTTCCAAACTTATTTTACATTTGCTTAATTATTTGATCACCAATACATTAAGAGAAGTACTTACGAATAGCTTTAATAAACACAAGGGATGGAGGGTTTTTATGTCCTTAAAACGCTTCTGTGTCTCTTTATGAAACATTTCTCCAACGCAGATGCACTGTCATTCTTAGTCGAGAAATACAGTCGTTTAGAGACGTACCAAGCTCACTACACAGCAGTAAACAACGACTACATGAAGAACCGGAGATGCAAGTGCTGAAGATTCCGTGAACGTGAAGCGACACGGCGTCTCAAAATGCACAAGAAGGCTCGAACACATTCTGGGACAACATGCCAAGACAAAGGGAGCGAGGCTGCAGAGAGGAGGTGCGTCAGCAACGAGAAAGAGGAGCCGAGTGGAAGAGGAGGCGGCGCCGAACTGGAGAGGGCAAGAGGGCGGGGAGACGCAACAAAGAGGCGTAGGCGGTGTGGCGGCAGAGGATGGGGCCGAGGCAGGACATTCATGGTTTGGGGGAGGGGCAGGGACGCAGACAGCGCTAGGACGTGGTGTGGATAAAGTACAACCCAGAGGTAGGTGGACGGGAACCGAGGCAGGAGAGATGCGGGCGAGAAGGAGGCGCAAGCGGGAGCGAAGCGGGGGCGAGGCGTGGGCGAGGCGTGGGCAAGGCGTGGGCGAGGCGTGGGCGAGGCGTGGGCGAGGCGTGGGCGAGGCGTGGGCGAGGCGTGGGCGAGGCGTGGGCGAGGCGTGGGCGAGGCGTGGGCGAGGCGTGGGCGAGGCGTGGGCGAGGCGTGGGCGAGGCGTGGGCGAGGCGTGGGCGAGGAGTGGGCGAGGAGTGGGCGACGCGTGGGCGAGGCATGGGCAAGGCGTGGGCGAGGCGTGGGCGAGGCGTGGGCGAGGCGTGGGCGAGGCGTGGGCGAGGCGTGGGCGAGGAGTGGGCGAGGCGTGGGCGAGGCGTGGGCGAGGCGTGGGCGAGGCGTGGGCGAGGCGTGGGCGAGGCGTGGGCGAGGCGTGGGCGAGGCGTTGGCGAGGCGTGGGCGAGGCGTGGGCGAGGCGTGGGCGGAAGGGGCGAGGCAGGGAGCAGGCGTGGGCGAGGAGGGCGTGGGCGAGGCGGGGGCGAGGCGGGGGCGAGGCGGGGGCGCGGCAGGGGCGAGGCGGGGAGCGAGGCGGGGGCGAGGCGAGCGGGCGACACGCGAGGCGTGGGCGAGGCGTGGGCGAGGCGGGGGCGAGGCGGGGGCGAGGCTGGGGCGAGGCGGGGGCGAGGCGGGGGCGAGGCGGGGGCGAGGCGGGGGCGAGGCGGGGGCGAGGCGGGGGCGAGGCGGGGCGAGGCGGGGGCGAGGCGCAAGCGAAGCAGACAAGGGAGCGGGGCGGGAGGGGCTGAGGGGGAGGGGTGGAGAGGGAGCGTGTAGGGGTGGCGGGTAGGGGCAGGGCGGGGCGAGCGAAGCAGACAAGGGAGCAGGACGGGGCTGAGAGGGCGGAGCGGGGCTGAGAGGGCGCGGCGGAGCTGAGAGGGCTAGGGGACTGAGGGGGCGGAGCGGTGAGTGGTTGGTAGGGGCGGTGCGGGGCAGAGCAGCTGTGCAGGACTTGAGGCTGGCGTGCGGCGGCAGGCGGGGGCTGTTCTGAGGTTGCACGCGCATGTGAGCGGGGGCGACTCACCCCTATTGACAGGTTGCACCCTCTGCCTGTACCGCACGCACCGGCTGCACGCCCGCACGCGCCCCCCTCCACACGCACCCTCGCGCGACCGGTCCGCACGCGCTGCTCCGCCCCCTCCCCCTCTCCACCCACGCCCGCGCGCTTCCGCCCAACGCCCTCGCCGGGGTCTTGTTCTCACTTCGCTCGCAGCCATAAAGTTCTCGTGAACACGCACTGTGGGCCTTCTTTTCAAAACCCCTCTTCTCTCGTTAGATTTGTGGCACTTCACGAATCCAGTTCCTCAATCGCACAAATATAATACCAGGCGAACATCAGAGAAGTAACCTACTAATCGGACCAAGGACCTCCGCGCAATCTTTCCTTCCCCTTCCTTGTCCTGTCTTCACCCCTGGCACTCGCCTATACAGACTCACTTCAAAGCACTACATTACCACACTTGTTGGGTGAATAATCGAGAGCTTAGAGCTTGTGCCGTCTGGGGCGGTGTTTCGCTGGTTTGAGGGGAAGATATTTGAACTTCCCCGCCAGCTGTCCCATAGGTCAGTGACTGATATCACCATCCAACGGAGAAGGAATGACTGCCACAGCCCGGGGTAAAACATTTTTCTTATTAAACATGTTTTTTCTTATTAAACATGTTTTTTCTTATTAAACAATTCTTTTCTTATTAAAAAATCTATTACAGACTCTTATTTACAGCATCACAACTTTTCTATATCTTTCTTTTCCATCTTCGAGTTTACCTCCTAACTTCAAGTTACATGGTCCCTGAATTATATGTGCTACAATGCTTCACATACTTCTTTGGCCTGTACGAGTATATTGTCTTTTGTTTTCTACTGATTTATTCACAAAACTACGTACGTTAATTTCAACTCCTTTTTTCTCTTCTCGTCGTTCTTATTAACGTCGCACATGTCTTCATTGCATCATACAAAATGAAATGAACCGATTTTAAATAAATCACTCTCAAATATTTGACATGCCAATTATTATGGGTTTCATTGAAGATCTTCTTTCGCCACATTCATCTTGAATCTACGATACATTTTAGTCTTTACCTAGCACCAGTCTATGGCCTCTGCGTTCACACAATCAACTCGTTTGCGTCCCCGGACCCTCGTGCACGCAAAACATACCCCTGTTTCCTTAGGGGAATAAACACGCTCCTCTGCCTGCACGAGTTAGCTACCTGCTCGCCCTCTCGAATTCCAGATTATCCCATAATTGCCTTCTTCTCGCCCATTTCTACCAACCGTCTCCTCTGCCACTACTGTGCACGAGCCAAATGCTCTCTGTAACCGTATAGGAGCATTCCCAATGAACGTATACTATAGATGTCCCAGAATTCGCCCATTTGCGGGCGGGAAACAGGGATGCGATAGCAACCAGGGAAATAAAAACACAATCGTCAACCCAATTAGGGGCAGCGCCCAACAAGGGAACTACGGAACGGGACACGCAGCGATGTACAGCAAACAAGTGTGTAAAAACTGTCCGCCTTAACGATATCAGGAACATACTACAGTGAACATGCTAATGGATGATTACTTTGGGAGATTATAATGGCAGTGATAGAGGGGAACAGATTAGTTGGATGTTTTAATCTCTCTAACTCTACTCTGTAACTTCATTTGTTGCAAAATATTTAAACATTTATCTAAAGTAAATTTAAATGGTTAATGCTCATAATTTCACGCTTTTAGAGCGAAATCAAATTCAGTAATAAGTATAAATAAAAAGTATTAGGAATTAGTATTAAAATTTATATTTCTAGCTGTGGTAGAAGTTTGTCTCATGATTATTCTGCATTTTATTAATTGAATAATATTTTGTAATACATTTGCCTTATATTTATAATAAGTTTTAATCACGATGGAGAAATGTTGTTACACTATCAATGTAAGTTCTGCTGTAGGTCGTTACCTACTAAGTAGTCCTTCGGTGTGTACACATGAACCACAACCGAAAAGTTCACTAAAATTAACGAATAAACAATTGCTTTATTTTCTTTCTTTAATACGAATTTAGTTGTAATTTGTCCGGATGTGTAAACAAAAACCCGAAAATAGAGCTGCGCGAAAGAAGTCTCGTTCATTAATGTTACCCTCCGACCAACACTAATTTACTCCACAGAACTTGGCAACTCAAAGCCCATTTATCGGCCGAAATCTAAACATAGCCCCCATCACAGTGTCGCACCAATCGATGCAAAGTATGAGACTGGGTTCACAACGAGCGAATGAGCCCTGGCGGTGCGTGAAAGCGAGCGCGCGGGGGCGGGGCAAGAGGGAATCCGAAAACACGTCGGGGGAGATCCGAAGGGCGATAGCGACGCGCGGCCACGCACCGGGCGGGCGGACGCTTATTACAGGGGCTGCACCCGCAAATGACACGCGCCCCTTCCTTTGAAGGGACCTCGTCAGCCCCCCCCCCCCCAGCGGGGCGCGGTCGCGGCCGGTGGCACGGGACTGCAAGTGAGTGGGGACGTGGGGCTTGGGCGTGGACGTAGGATAGAGCTGGCAAGGAATGGGTGTGAGTGTGAGGGTAAGTGAGTGAGTGTGAGGGTAAGTGAGTGAGTGTGAGGGTAAGTGAGTGAGTGTGAGGGTAAGTGAGTGAGTGTGAGGGTAAGTGAGTGAGTGTGAGCGTAAGTGAGTGAGTGTGAGGGTAAGTGAGTGAGTGTGAGGGTAAGTGTGTGAGTGTGAGGGTAAGTGTGTGAGTGTGAGGGTAAGTGAGTGAGTGTGAGGGTAAGTGAGTGAGTGTGAGGGTAAGTGAGTGAGTGTGAGGGTAAGTGATTGAATTAGCGTGGGTGTGAGTGAGCGAGCGTGGGTGTAAGTAAGTGAGTGAGTGTGGGTGTAAGTAAGTGAGTGAGTGTGGGTGTAAGTGAGTGAGTGAGTGTGGGTGTGAGTGAGTGAGTGTGTGTGGGTGTAAGTAAGGAGGCCGCGGGGCGGAAGTAAGGAGGCCCCTTAGTGAATCTTATTGAGAGACGGTGGCAATCGTTATCTGTACGAAAGACAACGTTCAAAATATTATAAAATGAAGTAAGGATTGAGAAACCTGAAACCACATTTGTAATAATGGATTAACAGACAAGATCAATGGTTGAAAGAGTGATGATGACATTTGCGGTCGAAAACCAGATGTATAATTTGGAAAGTTGCAAATTATGGTGTCAGACAGGAATGCATGAAAAACGATGGGAATAAGAACTTTATAAATGAAAGTAAATATATGATGAATAGAGAGAGGCAAACAATGAGGAACAAGTTACGAGATGTTGCAGGGTACACAGGTGGAGGGTAGAACCAAGGAGTAGTGGCGAGCGAAAAAAAACCTAGAATGCAGAAGGTACCGGTCAGCAATGAAGAACAATGAAGAGTAACAATATTTTACGGTGGGCGATTTCAATGTTGCCAACTATAAAAATGTGGTCTGAAATGCGGAGAGAGTTCTGTGTATTGCGACGGAATATGCGTGGACCTATGCAGTCATATGCAGTACAACAGAAGGATGCAACATCGGAAGCAGAATTGATGGTTATTCAGCCCATGGCAACGGCAGAGCGTCCTAATGAACAAACGGTCAAGTACTTTGATTACGACGAGACTGTCTGGTTGCCCAAATCGTTGTCGAACACTACTGGCTGCTTTGCTTCAGCAGTGCACCTGCATTTGCCATACCTGCATTTGACGTGAAAGTAGGACGGGGAAATTAATGCTCTATATGCCCTCTGCACCACCAGCTGTATTTCGCAATGAGAGGAGTGTCTATGCCCTATAATGTTTCCGCTCTGAGTATCATTTTTATAATATCTTTTTGTACTGTAATATTCTGTAAAATTTGACTCTAAAAATAAAATTTTTCTTTCTCGAGTATCATGTGTTGAAACGAGATCAGGATTACGTTAAAAACTTTGTTGCATTTTCTATTTAGAGATCTTTATAGAGGAAAAGCTTGTAATAAATTTAAAAAATGCCGGGCATCTTTTTCTCTCTGTTATATTATATTAAACCAAATAATACTCTGTATTAATCTTTTTGCGACATAAGTGTGGCTTGAGAATTATATTTTATATTCATTGGGCTCACTTTTGATCTTGTATTCAGTTTATCTTTCCGTTTTCTCAAAAGTACATTGGATATTTGGGCACAGATTTTTAATACTCAGTTTGTATATTAACTTATATGATTATGTTCATTCATTTCTTACAAGTCAGATGCATTTTGTACAATTCCAAATTTTAAGCGCCAGGTCTCGCTAAAATATTATTATAAAATACTATTAATATTATTATTAAATATTACTATTTTATATTAATGTTTTATTAAGTTAGAATACTGATGTGTTACGTAAACCTTCTTTAATTATCACTTGAAGATCTTATTCCCTTAATTAATTTAGTAACAAGAACTTTGCAACATTCATACACCCACACTGTTCAAGACACTCAAATGTGACGTCACTGCTGACCCGTTCATGACAAATCGCACAAAAAAGGCCAATATTTCACCTTCATATTTTTAATTATTTTCTAATTTTTTCTTCTATTTATTATATGGATAAAATAAGTTAACACGTGAATTTTTTTCTAACTTTACTATTTTCTGAAATTTGATCAAATGAATGACATGATGAAAAACATGATGACATTTTCTAAAAATCAGGCACATCACTAACATAAAAATATCATATTCGAATACATTAATGATAGCAACTCCGTTCAAAATCCATTCAAATCTTAAAAACATTTTTAACTTTTGAGATTTTGTAGAATATTTAGTTTCCTAAATATTCAATTGAAAAAAAAATTGAATATTTTTGTAAACTTGATAAGCTAAAATTAAAAAAAATAATAAACGCACTATAGTATTATTGACAACTCCAGAAAAAATGAAAGTGGGATCTCAGTAAGTTTAAAAATATTATTTTTTTACAAACTAGTGTTCCGTAGATTGCTGCAACAGACGCGTTACTGGCGTTCTTGCGTTACTGGCGATGGCTTTCTTTGGATGAAGCAATAATTTAAGTACTTCTTAACGATTGTGTTTGGTTATTAAATGACGAATTATTGACTTACGTTATGACTTATATTTTGAAATTTTCTGGTTTCTCATTACTCACTTCAAATATTTGTACTCACTTACTTTAAAATTCCTGAACTTTCGACACAATGCTCTTTTCTAATGCCTTTCCGAATTTACTTTCAGGTCTGGACAAAATTTCATTTTCTTCATCCACCTTTTTAGCCATTTTTATCACGTGTTTGGTTGCTACGAAGTGTCGTTTAATTTACTTGTATCTCCAACTTTCAAAAATTTTCAAAATTTGAATTTTCAATATCCTGTGATCTGTTGAGTGAAAGGAATCGATAAGTTTCTTAATTATGTCTTTCTTGTCTGATATTTCAATTGATGGTGAAGGAACTTTAGTATGAAAAAAAAATATCTGTGGTAGCACTTAGTTCTGTCTGAAATTTCTCATGGGGATACCGTTTTTGCTGCAATTTTCTTTTCTTCAAGGGGGTCTTTCCTATTGCAATTAATCTCGTTTTTATCTTCTCAACATTCATTTTGCAGACATTTGAACTATCCGAAGAGCTTAAATTGTCATTTACTTGATTTCCACTGTTTTCACGATAATCACTGGACTTTCCGCTACTTTCGTTAATGCCACGGGCGCCACTGATCGCGACGCTCATTTCACTAATAAAAAGCATTTTTGAAAGCCGACTCACTTTTTTCTGACAAGAAGCACAAATAGGCCTATCTAATGACTCCTTTAAATCAAGTTTCACTAGTAAATCGTCGTTTAGGCGACTTTGAGATCTTTTCGTTAAATCGTGATCTGAAAGATTAAATTGATTGAAACATCTGTCGTATCTCATACGTTGATCGTCACTAATGTTGCACAGTGTACGAAGAAACTCTTAGCACTCTTCTCTTTATAAGATGCGTATTGCGGCTGACGGTCAGAAAATTTTACTCAATTCCCTTGATAAGTGGTCTGTTGTATTTCAGGAGCAAGGTCAGGAGGACACCTCATCCCTAGGACGCAAAGGTACTCAGCAGTAAAATTCTTTTCACTGACATGACAGTAGCACTCGTTTCGCTGTTACCCATCCTTTCTCAGGACAGAGTGAACGTATGAGTTATTAATATTTCTTGAAACCCTCATCAGGAAGTCATTCTTTACGACACTTGTATCTATAACTGATCCAACACAATTCGTTAGTGCAGGGGCAGGAAGAGCGCGCCCGCATACTTACAATAGATTTTTTAGATCTGAGTGTGTTCCGAGCCCACTTTTTTCTTGATGTGTTTGTAGAAAATTGAATAAGAAATACGCCTATATTTTTTCAGATTTTTATGTGAGCGAGTTCATACAGAAATTTTCATTTTTTTAAAAGAATTACCATTTTTAGTGAAATATTTATTTTTTAAGTAATTTACAGAAGAATAAAATACGCATATCAAAGTATCAAATGAAACAAACCAGGAATTTTTGTGTTAAGTACATTCGGAGAATCAATCAATCATATTTTGCGGAGTACGCGTATATTCCAAAATTTAATATAGACATAACTATACAAATAATCAATTTTCAGGTCAATAATGAAACATGTATCTCTTTTTTGATATCCAGATTTAATAAAAACATTATGTATTTAAAAAAAGCCGAGTCAATTCTTGTGCAATTTGACGTGGAATGGCTCGTATTTGAATTCGTTTTGCTATCGCCCATCCATTCTGGGGGCAAAGTGAATATCTGAAATAGTAATGACTCTTGAAACTCAGGCAGGCCGTCGTTCTTTTTATAGTTCTTCGGCCCTTGGATCAAAGGCTGATCGAACTCAATTCGTTAGTGCATGGGCAGTGAACTAAGAAGGCAGTGAACTATGGCATTAATTATAATTCGTATTGTATTTTCAACTAACCACTAATAACTATGAAGAATAGTTTCACCTCTATTATAGTTATTGTTATTGTTATTATTATTATTATTATTATTATTATTATTATTATTATTATTAGGTTTTATGAATTGTAAGCTAAGATAATACACTTTTATTTTCGTTGACCAGCTATGCACAACTGAGAAATTGAAACACTCGTACACGCAAAGACAAATAATTTCCAACTACAATAAGTAAAGAGATATTACGTTTTAATCTTAAAACTCCGGTCAGCTATATTCTGTTTCTAGAAGTCGATACATTTTTCTGTTATTAGTATCTGGGAAGAGCGTGGACAAAATGTATAGACATCCTCCACATGGAAGATTCCACATCAGGAATAACGAAGATACGGACCAATTTCCGCGCCGGTTCTCTAATTACGTCGGATCTCCAATCGCGTATCTCATCGCGCGGCGCGTGTGACATTTCGCCGATATTTCGCCCGCGGCCCGGCGCGGCGCGGCGCGGCACAGCGCGCGTGTGGGCAGACGGGCAGCAGGGGCAGCGCGGCCGCGGAGATCGCGGGAGTAGGCGGAGTGCGCTGCAGCGAGCCGGAGTTAGGCGCTGGGGTAGCGAAAACGGAGGGGAGATCGGGGTGGGCAGGGTGGGGAGGGGGGCTTTTGCGGCGTCGGGTGGGGGGTGAGGGGTGTGTGGCGAGGTTGGGTTGAACGGGCGCAATGAGTGAGAGCACAGCGAAGTTCGGAGCTGGGGCGTGGTGAAGCGGGGGCGTGGTGAAGCGGGGGCGAGGTGAAGCGGGTCGATGTGAAGCGGGGTCGATGTGAAGCGGGGTCGATGTGAAGCGGAGTCGATGTGAAGCGGGTCGGGGTGAAGCGGGTCGGGGTGAAGCGGGTCGGGGTGAAGCGGGTCGGGGTGAAGCGGGTCGCGGTGAAGCGGGGTCGAGGTGGAGCGGGACGATGCGAAGTTGGGCAGAACGTGGTGAAGCGTGGAAGGGCGAGAAGGGGCGGGGAGAAGTGGTACAAAGCGGTGCGGAGTGGGCCGGGGTGTCACGAATTGTGGTGGGGAGGTATGGGAGAGAGTGGAGCGGAGTGGGTCGGAGCAGAGGGAGCGGGGGCAGGGTAGGGCTGGGCGAAGCGGAGCTCTGTGGGCCGGGGATTGACGGAGTGGACTGTGAAGCCGCCGGGGCGCCGAGGCAAAGGCAGACCCCAGCGCAGTGAGGACGCTCCACCGGCTGCTTTTGCGCGGTGCTGGATGAGTCGCACCCACCCGCATCGCTACCCTTTGCTGTTCACATTTGCTGCTCGCGCGTCACGGCGCTAACCGATGCCCACGGGCCATGATGCTCGGCGAGGCGGGCGTGGAAGCCCAAGAAATCAAATCACATTTCACACACATGGAGGCCTTTCGATAAGATGTTTTGCATTTTCCCAACAGTCGGACTGTTTCAGACCCCACTGATTTCAATAGTTTTTTCATGTGAAAATCATAAGTTGCTCACATTAAGCGTGCAAAACATTGTTCCATTTGATTGTTCCATCTGGAAATCTAGTGTAAATGAAAATTTCAGGAAAGTGTTCAAAAAAATAGTTCCAGTCTATATGTGAGAAGAGATTGAGTATCGCTTTTATTTGAAAACGGCGTGGGAACTCCATTTAACTTTTCATTTGGTCTTGTATAAGTTACTGTTCTTTAAGCGACACAAAAAATTCTTTGCATGATGTCGGTACTACTTATTACCACCGTATTGCCATTGATAAAACTTATTTTCATTAGTAGAAAAATATACCAATTAAAAGTTCGGGTAAGATTAGTATTGAATATTCTGAATCTGGTTATTAATAAGGGTTCAACTTCTTCATGGTAGAAAAAATGCTTGTGGCACGCAAAACCCCATCGAAAATATCTTAAAGAAAAATGAACATGTAATTTAATCAACATTGTACATCTTGTTTTATTTGCATCATCATAAGTCGTTATTGAAACCTTTATACATGTTCCTAAATTTCCCACATATACAGATTTTCCACAGAGGATAAAAATATTTTATGCTAACTCGCCTGGTTTTGATATTATTCCGCAGGCAGAAAGATAACACATTCAGTCATATTACTTTTTATTCCACTTCAACCCAATTACTTGGTTACTTAATTCATCATTCACTCACCAATTCTTTGCCTTACTTAACCATTCATTCACTGAACCTCTCATTAACTGCTCACATACTAACTAGATCCACACGATCCTCACTTTTCCACACGTTCATTCAGGCAGATACTCGCTCACTTTTTCCAACTCGCTCCCTGGGTATCTCGTCTCATGATCATTTGCGTTCTCATTCAGCCAGCCGTGCTGTCTCTTTCCCTCTTCGCATGCGTTCTCATTCGCCCGCCCCTCGCAGTCTGCCTCGCGACCGCTTCAACCGCCGTGCGCTCTCGCCAGCGCACCCGGTCCGGCTCGGGCCCACGCCCACCCGCCCACCCCGCCCGTCCCCTCTCGCCCGCCCGGTCCTGCCCGCCCGGTCCCGCCCCCGCCCGCCTGGTACCGCCCCCGCCCGCCCGGTACCGTCCCGTTCCGTTCCGTTCCGTTCCGTTCCGTTCCGTTCCGTCCCGTCCCGTCCCGTCCCGTCCCATCCCGTCCCGTCCCGTCCCGTCCCGTCCCGTCCCGTCCTTGCCCTGCCCCGCCCTGCCCGGCCCTGTCCCGCCCCGCCCCAACCCCGCTCCGCCCCGCTCCGCCCCGCCCCGCCCCACCCCGCCCCACCCCGCCCTGCCTCTCCCTGCCTCGCCCTGCCCCTCCCAAACCGCCGGAGCTTTCCCGGCACCGCCCGGCCCGCCTACCCGCCCGGCCCCGCACTCCTCTCCGGGCCCCGCGCACGCACCGCGGCGGCACGCGGCTCGCCCGCAGTGATTCGAAACGCACGGGAAAGGATGTAAACCGGATATTGGTTGGTAGTTAGTGATTCCGGGCGCGTCAACTACTGAGGTCACTAAGTGTACTGCACGTTTCCATGTACAGTCCCGTAAGTGTAGTGCATGCTTTCCTTCTGGACGTGGCCGTGATTTTCCCCCGCTGGATGGTGAGATTGTGCGCCGACCTACTGTCGGTTAGCGACGTTTTCCCTAATCAGGAATCTTCCATCAGCGGGGCGTCACCACAGCCGGGACAAACTATAAGATCCCGACTGGTCTCCCGGCATGTATGGTAGTGTAGTGCATGATAGTGTAAGTGGGTGTAAGGGGTGAGGATAGGACAAGGAAGAGGAAGGAAAGGTCGCGCGCTGTCCGTAGCCCCTTTTGTTAGGGTAGTGCTCCGGCATTCGCCTGGTGTTGATTGGAGAAACCACGGAAAGCTACCGATCAGAGCAGCCGCCCGCTAGAATTCACCTCCAGACAGCAACTGAATTCGAGCTAGCTGAGAAGCTAGTGTCGAAAATCCTGCCGACGACAGGTCTCGAACCTAGGACTTCCCGTTCAGAGGCATTGTAGTACACTTTAAAGAAATAGCTATTGTTGTTAGGCCGAGACGGGGCAAATAACGGACGCGGTAATTTTTATGAACCGAGGCGACAGTCGAGATTTGTAAGCAATGAGGGCAGCCACCTATCATATTGGCTGTATGCCATTCAAAGCTTTTCATACCACCTAAAATAAAAAACGCACTCAAATAAAAAAATATTTTCTTGGAATAAGAGAACTCGTACACCAACTTCAGATACAACTAATTTGTTTTCATATTTCTTAAGAGATCCCGATGTCAAGTTACTTTCCATTCCTTTATTTGATTGTGTTAAGTCCATATAACAGTAGAGTTTTACAGAACATAAATTTTAGTAGAAATTATTTGTTAAAAATGCATTTTTTTTTCTGTTTGTTGTGAATGTTCCCTGTTTAACCGCTCAGTGCTAGCATTGCCGTGCTCAGTGCAACGTCACATTGTTGACACTACATAGCTACGTCGGTATTTTACATGATTTCTCCCATCAATGTAAGGCTAATGTAGAAGACGTTCCTTAAGAAATGAGCCACGGCCCACGCTCAATCTTTCCTTTCGCATTCTCGTCCCTTCCTCTCTCCTAACATTCGTGTACACTGCATGCTCTCTACATTATCAACCAGACACGTCGGGAGCATAGAGCATATCCTAGATAGAGCGGTTCCCCATTGGGGGAGAAACTTGTGGAAGGGAAACAGAGCAAACCGACGTGTAGGTCCACGGTGTATCTCATATTCGTGTGGGGGAGAAATTCCGCCACGTAGACAGATATAAACATGCACTATCCATATAGAACCAATGTAGATGACTAGTAGATGACGCACTAAAAAGTGTAAATAATAAATCCAAAATCTTATAAATTGATTGATTCTTTTTCTATTTTGCAGAGCTTCAAGTTGAGTTTGGAGACTATCAATTCCCGAAAATATCGAGAGTACAAACGCAATATAGTGAGTATCGTGCAGTTCAGCAGGTAGTGTGGTTCACGCAAAGAGATGTGTAGGTGCACTTTTCTTTTACTTTGTTTTGTGTAGTTATATTTTCTGTATATTGTGTGTATATTTTCTTATATGACCTCCCCTTTATGAATTCGGAAGTCCGCGTTGTTCATCCTTTTTATCAGAAAGATTTTTTCTTTGGCCAAAACCACATATTCATGTAGCGTTTTCAAAGTTTTATCCGTTCTCAAAGTATTATTAGTTCAATTTCAATTCCTGATAATATCATAAGATCATTTTATGTCATCATTTTAAAGCTAAAATTTCTCAAAGTTTTATTAGTTTAACTTAGTAACAAAAAAGTCCAAATTTCAAGATCTGATCGTATTCAGTACAGGTTAAATAAAAGTTTTAAAACGAAATATACCGCTTTTTCTCTCTCGCTACAGCGATAGAGAGAATGTTATGTAACCCTCGCGAAAAAACGATGAATTTTCCTAAAAAAACTCTTATTTTAGGGCCTTGGCAACGAAAAAAGTGGTAAAATTCACATGCTAAATTTAGAAAAATGCCTCTAACACGTGGTGTTACCAGAATGTTTTGTGGGTCCTTGATACCGAAAAATCGATCAACAAATCGACGCAAAACATCCGTCTGTACGTCTGTGAACAACGCTAACGGCTAAACAGTTCAGGCGATTTTCGCCAAAATTAATATTACCCCATCGATCCGGCTGATGTCGCAACCCCTTGAATATGAAATCGATGTAGTTGAAGCTCTGGTGATTTAGCTCATTGGCCGGCGTGCGCGCTTTCATGACGCGACTCCGGATTCGATTCCCGGTCGGGCAAGATTATAATGTCCATTTTCCTTGCAACGTCCCAGTATATGTTCCGTGTGACAATGAGGAAACTCCCTTCTCAGGTTGAGAAGACCAGTATACGGCGTGGGGATTTCTTCGTGCTAACCACACGACCCCCTTGGGCTGTCGCGCCTAGTACAGATATATATGCAGACAGATTTTACATGAAGCCTCTGAGACATTTTTAAGAATTAAAAAAAATGACACCATCATTTTTATTATAGTTTGTTGTTACATAATGTAAAGAATGTTTAAGAGAATGGTACAGGACTCGTTTTCGCATCACAGCCATCTCCCGAAAAAAACATGCACTACACTTACGGGACTAATGACCAAACCCGTTGACGCCCCCGGAAAGACGAAAAAATCAATCATAAATATTTCATACGAGATTCACCCCGACATTTTCGTGTTTTTAACATTTTTCTTGTTTTATTAATACACGTCACACATTTTGTGCGTGACGTCAGTTGAATAAACCCAAATAAAGCGCATGCACTTTGCGCTCCGTTGGCGCCGTTTGGGCCCACAGTGTGGGGCGTGGGTCGACGCGGCCATCCGGCAAGCGGCGGCCCTGCGCGAATGTCCAGCGCGCGCCAAGCCCTTTGGATTTGGGAGGTCTACTGCGCGGAATTCGCACAGCGCGGTTTGAAGGATTATTTTGCGTTGCGGTGCGCCGCAAAAGCCTCGCGTTTACGGCGTGAAGGGCAGATTTCAAATGTCTATGATTATTTCTATGGCTGGAAATCACATGCGGCAGAGCCGACGGTCGTGTTTGGAACTTTTAATGTAGCGAATATATAACTACGTCAGAAGTTCATGGAGACCTCGTTAAAATGAATATGTTTGCCAGGGTTTAGGTAACAAATGGGATGACCAGGAGCATGAAAAGAGGATGTCAATCACAGCTGTCTCAAAACTCGTCTGAATTGAGTAATCTCAACTGTCAAACTGCAATTCGCCTACGGGCATTACAACCCCGCGCCCCATCCTCCTAAAGGATTATTCATCGATTTCTTCAGATTTAGTTTTGCTTAAAGGACGAATGGTGTCTCTATACCAAGTATCAAAGTTTGCTGAGATCTACGTCTATGATTTACTAATAAAAATTATAGGAATGGAAAAAGGGAAAAAGATGAAAAAAAATTACCAATACTGGAAAATTCTTTTAAGTATTATGTTATCAAAATTTTATTTTTGAGAAGTACTAAAATTCGACGGCCTGTAACAGAATTTGATCAAAAATTCTTGGAAACATGCGTGATCTGAATAATTTTACAAAGAGGCGTTTACTTGCCACATTTGGATATTTCTGCGAGTATACTTTTGAGTTATTTATACTTAATAAATAAGTGTGTATCATTTATATTTAAATTATTTGATTACTTTTATTTAGATTTCAATAACACTTTGATAAACTTAAAAATAACAACTTCCGGTTTCGCGTCGTTATTGCACAGGTCTAATTTACTTTTGTATTATCCAAATCCGTTGATCACTGTTTCAATTTTGAAAACATTTATGTGTCCCTCCCAATAGCATCATCTTGAAGGCTATTTTCCGAAAAGGTTTCAATGGTAAAGCATAACAAATTGGCTGCAGGCCGCCTCCGCAACGGCCACTTGGCCCTGGCAGCACGTGACGCGGCCATCGAAGCGCCCTCAAGGAGCGCGAAGCGACCGGGCGGCCCCGCCAGGGAGCGGCAGGCGGCGCGGCGCCGGCAGCCAACGACCCAACGGGGAGCGCTCGGCGCCACGCCCACCCCCCAGTGCGACCCCGCCTCACCACGCTCTCCTTCTCACTGCCACAGCCGCCCCATCGCCAACTCGCCCTCGCCTCCGCTCTCGCTTGCGCCCTCGCCTGCGCCCTCGCCTGCGCCCTCGCTTGCGCTCTCGCCTGCGCCCTCGCCTGCGCCCTCACCTGCGCCCTCGCCTGCGCCCTCGCCTGCGCCCTCGCCTGCGCCCTCGCCTGCGCCCTCGCCTGCGCCCTCGCCTGCGCCCTCGCCTGCGCCCTCGCCTCCGCTCTCGCTTGCGCCCTCGCCTGCGCCCTCGCCTGCGCCCTCGCTTGCGCTCTCGCCTGCGCCCTCGCCTGCGCCCTCACCTGCGCCCTCGCCTGCGCCCTCGCCTGCGCCCTCGCCTGCGCCCTCGCCTGCGCCCTCGCCTGCGCCCTCGCCTGCGCCCTCGCCTGCGCCCTCGCCTGCGCCCTCGCCTGCGCCCTCGCCTGCGCCCTCGCCTGCGCCCTCGCCTGCGCCCTCGCCTGCGCCCTCGCCTGCGCCCTCACCTGCGCCCTCGCCTGCGCCCTCGCCCTCGCCTGCGCCCTCGCCCTCGCCCTCGCCTGCGCCCTCGCCTGCGCCCCTGCCCCACCTCCAACTTTTTCTAACGCTGGGTTCTCTATCTCAACTTCAGTCTCCACCCTTTTCTCTATCGTTCCGTCTTCCCCATGTCCCTCCCATTACCAACGCCGTCACCACTGTGAACTTTGGTGTTGCCATTAATCCCAGAAGTATCATCCCCCACTGACGACCGACTTTACCCCGGAATCTGCCGCCGCTCCCATCGCTCCAACAATTCTACCTCCCCAACCACTACAATCATCTTAAGCATATTAATCCATCCCATACCACATCCATCTTTACCTTAGAACCAAGTTTCTATGGAAACCTTACTAAATATTACAACTACCAAAACCAAACCAAGTACCATAACCACGAATACAGCCACAATCACCCGTCCCGTCATCGCCATCCACTATTGACTTCCAGGACCGACGCATCGCTCTCACCCTATTACAATCCAACACCAGTCCGCGGCACCTTAAAGCCATCAACCCTTCCGCTAGTTCTACTTCTTTTACAACATATCCTCCACTCACCCAGTCCCACCCACCATAACTTCCTCAGCCACGCTTGGTGTGGTGGTTGGCCCCGTGCGGAGACGTAGACTCATCGTGGCTCCTCTTTCTCCGCCACATTCGTCCCCGGCCGCCGCCTGCGCCGCGGGCGCCGCGACCGTCGCTTCGCGGTGAGTGAATTACCGAAGTGGGCGAATTTTTGTAAGTCGGTCGGACGCCGCGTCCCCGGGGGTTGAAGAGGGTGAGAGCTGCTCGCCCGAACGTGCCGGACACCTGTGTCGCCGCCGGCGCCGACGCCGCTTCGATCCCGCACGCGCCGCAGCCGTCACCCTGCCGGCGACGTGAAAATCACCCGGGCTCCAACGTCCCACATGGGAGCATGCCTTTAATAATTCTATTCGTTGAGGCTCGACACTTTTAATTTTTTTTAATGTTTGTATATAAATATTTATGTAAAATTACTATTTATTTTTCTGTCTATAATTATTCAATATACCTGAATGTTTTTCGTCCCTTATTTTAAAGACAGCATTTTTTGTAGTGTAGCTGCTTTATATCGACCTATCTCTCTCTCTCTCTCTCTCTCTCTCTCTCTATATATATATATATATATATATATATATATATATATATAGAGAGAGAGAGAGAGAGAGAGAGAGATATTATATACAACAACTTTTCGGAAAATAATTATATCCATCGTCCGGCTTAATTGACAAAACTAATAATATAATATTTTCAAAAAGGTCAGATAGTCAGATATATTTTCTTTGTCAATTAAGCCTTACGATGGAATTAATTATTTTCCGAAAAGTTGTTGTATATCATATGTAATATACATTGATATAATGTAGTTACACTAAAAAAATGTTCCGTCCTTAAAATAAAGGACCAAAAACATTCTGATGTATGTAATTATGTTTCATAATCTCTTGATCGTATGTCTTCCGTAATACTTTTCAGCAGCCATGAAAAACGTAGAAGAAAGGCGAAATCCAAAATCGTTAGCTCAAATAAGGTTATAACTCAACCTATTTGTGGGCGGAGCTGGTGAAGTCTAAAGTTAACTTTCGAAACCCATTAAAAAATAGTTTGGCAGTGCTTCCTAAGTGTTTCTGTAATACTTAACATACATCAAAATATTATCTCGAATTATCGATCGAAATATTGAAGAAAAACGATGACTTTGTGATACATTTTTTAGCAACAACTTCGAAAGAAATGTTAAAGCAATATTAGGATCCTATTTTGAAACACAATTTCATCTCCAATTTATTTAATGATGTATCCACAATATCGACAAAATGAAGAGGTCACGAATTTCAAATGAAGTGGTCATCCGCATACTATGTTGCCTGGCCATTTAAAATGAACAAAATGTCAGTTCAATCCTTTAAATCCCACTTCCATTTCCTGCCTGTTTTATCGGATACCAATATTACCCAGATCGTGCGTAGTGCGACTAGAACCGTGTAATTGTATTTACGTCTATTCATGTCACTTGATTGCCGATCCAGCTACATTTAATGCCCTCTTGAATTTCCAGTACTCTACTATTCACTTAAAATCCACATTGCGTTTCCTTGTATTAAATTACTGGTAATGTAGTCATTGCCATTCTTATTATCTTTGGTGAAAATTATGCACACTTTAAATGAGAAGGCTAACCAGGGTAATAGTTTTTTTTCCTATTTAATTTAAACGTTTAAAGTTAGAAACTAGAGATGCTGCGACAGAACATACTTTCTTCCGTTATTAGCAGCGGCTTCGCAAAATTATAATTCTACTTGTACCGACAAAAGGGTTAGAAACCTACAATTTTGCCATGCAGATTTTTGAAGTCAGGTCCCTAGGTTTAGTACGTAATTCCATTATCTCCTACACCACCAGCGTATCGGGTAAACTCATTGGGCGCTTTTAAACAAAGATGATCATTTGATTTTGCGTATTTCAGAAAATGCACACATTGTCATTAACATCATTTTAGTATCTAATCTTGACGAACAGATTTAATTTTAAAAAACTGAATCTTCAATATTGTAGTTGTAGGAAGACGCAGAAAAATAGAAAATATTCGCCATTTTCAAAATACACAAAGTTAAATGAAAATGGGCCCTTCCTAAGTCTTATGAACCTCCTCTGCTGTGTTTGAAAGAAATAAATGTTTTGCCTTTTTATTTTTTAAATTGTATCTATTGCAAGCAAAAACTGCGAAAACTATATATTTTCAAAAATATTTAAATGATCTTAAATTACACGTTTTTTGGAACAAATTTCATTATGGAAAAAATCTCTAAAATCAAGATCATAGTTTTGTAATGTTACTTTTTTGTAAAGTTGGCACAAAATGGAAG
This sequence comes from Teleogryllus occipitalis, assembly GCA_011170035.1. NCBI lineage: Eukaryota > Metazoa > Arthropoda > Insecta > Orthoptera > Gryllidae > Teleogryllus > Teleogryllus occipitalis. Next base: position 61,853 of record BLKR01003694.1, on the reverse strand, counting down.
ATGTGATAATTTTGTTAGAATATTTAGTTCTTTTAGGGAAAAAAACTAAATAATTTGGAGCCATTTCTAAGAAAAACTTGTTTTCGAAATTTCCAAACTTTTATTCCAAATTACACATAAATTCATCACATTGTTTTCGAAAAGTTGTACAGGACCATCTACATAATTTTAATATTGTAATTGAAGGGAGACGCAAAAAAACAACAAAACTTGTGCCATTTTCGAAAATTCAGTGTAGTAAAATTGCTACTTTCCGCTGTAGCATTACAATACTTTTTCTTTACTACCTAAGAAAGTAGGAGGCATTTTTACGATAATTCGTGGATTAGTTAATGCCATATTTAACGTGGCGAGACTCGGGCCATCAGGCCCGCTCTTCCGTCTAACCACGCAAATTTCGCTACGCTCCTTTCACCACCTAGCGGAGAAAGGAGGTATTATTTTGGGCGACGAAACAGGCGGATCTCAATTTTGCTCAGAGGCTTCATTTAGGCTTGAGGATCTTTTACATGCAGTAAATCTACTAACATGGGACAGCCGGCTTTACTTCCCCTCCGAAGGAAGGCGTACGAAGGATTTTTTCGAAATTTGGATCTAGATTAAGAGTAGAAAATATAAATTAAAATAATAAACGATCGAAAAGAAATGAAATTAACATCATTATTAATCAACACTTTTTCATACAGCAAGACTTGCTCGTTTTCTTTTCTACTGGATCAATGATCTTAGAATATCATTGTCAGATAGTTTAAAATACTAACGTAACTAAACTGTTAATCTTAGAAAAAGTAAATCAATACCAGCTGAAATGGAAATAATTTTATAGAGCTTCTGCAAAATAAAAGAATGACAAAAGTAGAACGAAAACACCGACTGATCAATAGGAAAAACCGCACCAAAAAAAACGCAACATAAGAATACCTGGGGAATCATTTCCAACACGCAAATAAAGCGATACAGGTGGGAGGGGCCAGAAAGCTCAATCTATGATTATGATTATGAGGATAATGATGTCGGTGATAACTAGGGAACGGAATTTATTGTAATAAAAAATGCAAAATATTTACATATATATGTACTTATTTTTTCCAAAACATGTAAGAAAAAGTAGAAAATATATAAAATAAAAATTCATTATTGGGTTTAAAATTGTTCTCTACAAGCATTTTTCGATCATAGAACGTCGCCGATCAGTTCTTAAGGATTTAGAGTGGTTGAAAGTAGGTTCTATCTCTACTGAAGCAATTATACACTATACTTCAGCACATATAATTTTATTCGAAAAATAAAATACGTTCGTTGTATATAGTACAATGTTTACGAGGATCCGGTGTAAAAGTGAATTGTAGTACCGTGTAGTGAGTGATGGATCTCATGGGAGGTGGTTAACGGGTAGTATATACCCTTCAAATTAAACAACGCGGTAAAACAATTTTCTGTAAAAAATATTTGTTACTTTTCGATCGAATAACGAATTTGCTGTTTGAAACATGAGCAAGCACATGGTTGAAATTACTTCTGTTCATAAAAATCAGCTCATCCTTGAGTCGCAAGTGCGCAGTAAGCGGAGGGGGGAGGGGTAGGTTTGACAATTCATGGCGGAGATACGGTGATAATACAAGTAGAGCAGCATTACATTTGATTTCTAAGAAACATGATTCCTAGATACCAAATATTGCAAACGCTTATTTGAAATGTTCCATTTCGACGTATAAATACATTAAAATGTAGCGACACACGTAATAAATGTGTCGTATTAGGTAAAAAATGTAAAAGTATGTAATTATACCAAAATATGTAAAAATATGTCAAATAAGAGTAGCTCTAAATCATTCAGAATGTCTTGTAAACTCTAGTAAATATAATATAATGCGGGTATCTAGTTCCTGTAAAAACATGTAATTACATGGAAATCCGTTCCCTAGTGATAACCAATGATTTTGCTGAATCTCGTCTAAATCCCGTCACCACTTTAATATTCCAGGGCATGTACTGCATCACTCTTTTTCTGTCGGCTCTATGACCTTCTGTGTCCGAGACCTCTTTCCGCAGCTCTCGCTCGGCGGTGCCGCCTGCACCTTTTCAGCGGTAAGGCAGCCCAAAAGCGGCCACAAAGCTGCTTTTGCTCCAGCACCGCCTCTACATTATCTCCAGGCGCCCTCCCCCACGCTCGTCTCGACCGACCGCTCCAAACTTACTCCCTTCTCGCTGTTTTTATGCCGCAAGGTAAAAGTAGTCTCTAGCATGCCCGCTTGTGATACCACCTTAGAGGAAAATTTCGACTGCCCAAAAATATATTCTTAAAATTGTGCTCTAGCATGACTTTCGGTATTAAAAAATGTACAACTTTTGATATTTGCAATAATGCTCTACAGAATTATTTTCATTCACAAATCACCATGTTCTTGTTTTCAAGGTTCGCCGTAAACAAGTAATATTGTAAGATAATAATTCTTTTGGGTAATACACATTTTATAGTTGAAAAATCAACTCAATTTCTTAAATGAGTTATATAAAATATTGGCTTTCAATTATATTTTTAAATGCATACTTTTGTAGGGTTTTCGTATTAGAATATGATTATGTTTAACAATTGTAACCTTCGAGAACGTCGTTTCATGCAGTAAAGAATTCGTGGTTGCATTACCAAAACCTCTTTAGAATGCCTCACTCGCGTTTCTCGTCGTCACTTCATTGCGTTCTCCCTCTCTCTCTCTCTCTTCCCTCCCCCCTCTCTCTCTCTCTCTCTCTCTCTCGCTGTTCTTCAGACTTTCGTACTTGCGTCCGCTGCAGCCATTCCATCACCGCACGGTGTGCCGGCTCTATCCTCATTTCCCCGAGACAGCTCCCCGGAACTCTTCGTCTTGCCTTCAGTTAAACCGGGTACCCGCATTAACCCGCTTCTCCCAACTATGTGCCACTCTGCCTCTCTCAACCTCACTTCTGAACCCTAACCACCTTGTTGTTTCCATCACTTGGGCGTCTGAATTTGCCGATTAACAGTCACCCTTCATCGTGCTCTCAATATGCTTGGGCTGGAGCTTTACCAAGAATCTTGCGTCGCTGATACGTATGGTCAACCGTCAGACAACTGCTAGTAACTTTTCGGTGCCAACTACCACTCAACTTTAGTCCAGCAACTGCGGTGTCTCGCTACGTTGCCGAGATAAATGGCATCACACCATGGTTGTGAAAAACAGTTTTTTTTGACTCTTTGTACTTGCTCACATTATCTTCCATTTTATCAACTTAAAAACACGTAGGAAGGGCCTTTGGGAGGGTGTTCTACAAATGGTTTCCCTACATACTTCTCTGTAATATGATTATTCAGTTCTATGTATTCAATTGTTGTTTTCCTTCGCGAACTGTGTTAAGTTTATTTGGATTGTGCATTATTTTATTTCTAACAATTTCTCCTCCATCCCGTTTATTCTTTCTGTCATCACTAGATTATGTCTATATCTATTTTACCATCGTTTTTCTAAACACTCTGCTTCTCTGTCTACTAGGAAATATATCTTAATGCGAAGTTGTTCATTAGTTATGTTATGGTCTGGCTGATCTGTTTTCTTTCTTCTCTGACCGTCCTAGCTCTTCCTCATTATCTTAGTTTTCAACATCACAGTCCACAACGTATGTATCTGCAGTTCCAGCACTCAAACATCCTTTAGACTCAGCGTTTCTCGTCAGTTCACTGCCATCCATTCAATCAAAGCCGATGCCACCACTCATGTCTGCTACCGATGCCACCGCCGCCACCGCCACTGCTAACATTTCCGCCGCCGCCTGTCACCCACCGCTGCCGCCACGCCGCCGCCACTGCCACTGCGCCCTGCCACCGCTACCACCACTGCTACTGCACCGCCACTGCCATCGCAAACCATCGCCATGCTACCACCGCTACTGCCTCGCCACTGCCATCGCTACCGCCACTGCCACGCCAGCAATGCCACTGCTACTGCTACCTCGCCACTGCCACTGCCTGCCACCGCCCGCCACCGCCATGCCACCGCCCGCCACTGCCACTGCCACTGCCATCGCCACTGCCACCGCCACCACTCACTGCCACTGCCACTGCCATGCCACCGCCACGCCACCGCCACTGCCACTGCCACCGCCACCATCACCGCCATCGCCACCGCCACCGCCACCTGCCATGCCATCGCCACGCCACCGCCACACCGCCACCGCCACCGCCACCGCCACCGCCACCGCCACACCGCTTGCTAATTGCCACCTGCCGCTGTTATCGCCTCCGCCTGCCCTCCGCCTCCGCCTCGCCACTCCTCCTCTGCTACCGCTTCCGCTCTCTCTGCTCTCCACCATACCTCTGCCTCTGCCTCTCTGCTGCCTCCGCTGCCGCCGCCACTCCCAACGGGTGAATCAACACTTCCACCTCCACCGCTACCACTTCCTTCTTCGCCCCACCCTCCTCCCACGCTCCCCTCAACACATCCTATCATCAGCATCACCACCGCCGCCACTGCTGCCTCAGCTCCGCCATACTTGCCGGTATTGCTTTCGCCACCACCGTCCCCACAACCACCTCAACCACCATCACACCTACCGTCTCAGCTACCACCACCACCTCCGCCTCATCTACCTTCTCCACCGTAGCCACTTCCTCCACCAGGTCCACTATCACCAGCATCACTCCACTGCGCCATAACACCCACCACCCACCGTCCCCATCGCTGTCACAGCCCCCACCTCAAGTGCATCAACTGATGTTACTGCAGTGCCTCTGATCAGGGATCCTAGGTTGGAGTCCCGACAGTGGCAATCTTTTCGACACCAGCTTGTCAGCTAGGTTGAGTTCAGTCGCTGTCTGGAGGAGAATTCTAGCGGCCGGCTGCTCTGATCGGTAGTTTTCCGTGGTTTCTCCGATCAACACCAGGCGAATGCCGGAGCAGTACCCTACCAAACGGGCCACGGACCGCCCGCGATCTGTCCTTCCTCTTCCTTGTCCTATCCTCTCCCCGTACAAACACACTTACACTAACATGCACTGCACTATCACTCATGCCGGGAGACCGGTCGGGGACTTTGAGATTTTCCCGACTGCGGCGGTGCCCCTCTGGTAGGAGATACCTGGTTATGGAAAACCCCACCAGCCGGCGACGGTAGGTCGGCGCCGGATCTCGACATCTAGCGGGGGAAGACCACCGCTACCTCCCGAGGAAAGACATGCACTACACTTACGGAACTAATGACCCTTAGCAGTTGACTGTCTTGGAATGACTAACAAGCAACCAACCAACCAACCAACCAACCAACAACCTCCTCAACCACTGCCACCCTTACCGTCTTCACCATCACCATCACCACCTCCACCGCTTCAACTTCCATTTCCGCCTCCTCGCTCAGCAACTCCACTAACACCAGCAACACCAACACCGCCACCACGGCTGCATCATAACTGCCCGTATTGCTCCCGCCATCACCTTCCCCTCCCCGCCGCTGTCACCGCCCCCGCCCCCACCGCGCTGGCGGCTCCGCTGCACCGCGGCCCCGTTAACTCCAGGATTATTCGCGCGACTCTGCGAATGAGCTCCCGGCGCTAACGGGCTACCGCTGCGGAGATTTAAAGCGACCCCGCCACTTCCTCTGCTCCCGCCTCCACCCCCCTCACCCGCCCGCTCATTCCCCCCGCCCTGGCTCACCGCGCCGCGCCGCGCCAGCCCGGAACGCAGAGATCTCAGACACACACCCTTGAACAAGCGACGCCCGCCCCGCCGCCCCGCCCCGCCGCCCCGCCCCGCCCCGCCCCGCCCCGCCCCGCCCCGCCCCGCCCCGCCCCGCCCCGCCCCGCCCTGCCCTGCCCCGCCCCCTTCCTCGCGCTCGCTCGCTCGCCCGCGCGCGGAATGGTATCGCGGCAGTTCGTATGTACAAGCTGCTAAATGATTCCGGTTTATTTACTGCTTGATGCACTTCGCGCGGATGTGGATCAGTAACGATTTGCATGCGTCTGCGCTTAAGCAGATTACCTCAAACATTCCACGAGCAACAATAGGAACTTGCGAGAAAGTTTACTTATTCTGTGTGTTACACTTCGTACTCCTCAAGGTCGTTTGCCACTCTTGAGACAAAAATATCGAAGAGTTTGAAAGTACATTGAGAGTCTTCTATTGAAAATGATTCACACATGCAGTCTTCCACACTTATTTCAGGATATTTTTGATAATAATTCTTAGCACCAACAATCACGTGTAAAAGTGCATAGAGACAATAGAGAGCAAAGTACAGTACCGTCAACTTTTTTTTTTACTATTCGCTTTCAATATTTTTTTGAATAATTTATTTATCCTTGTACATGATATGTAATAAATGGGTTAGAGATTAAGCCCTTTAATTTTTGATCAAGTATTGCTGGCGAAAATATTGCATATTGTTTCATTACATCGTAAGTTAATCACCCAAAGACCTTAGTCATGAATCTGCTGGACAATACTGAAGGACGTATATGGCTCAGGAGAGACAATTTCTTAGAACTACTTTTCTCGAATACATTTAATTTATTGTTGATTAGTTTGTTTCATATGTTGTAATGTTCTTGTATTCAATCAAAAACATTTAATATTTAATTTAATGACATAGTAAATCTGAGTAAAATAAAAATAAAATTAATTCGTTTTAATTAATTGCAGTACATTGTATACAAATTACACAAAATTTCATGCCAAGAAATATTTAATAAAAATATTATTTTATTGCCCTAGATTTGAAACTGTTCCATCATCGATCATTTTTGTTCACAGATTCAATTCAATCTGTCCCTCGCAATTAACTGCATCCATGATTCCAAACATATTACTCATATTTATTCTTAAATGTCATCTGAGAAACCAACTTGTTAGTACCGCGGGATATTATGAAAAGAGGGCATGTTTAATTGCATTTGTATCGAGTCCACTTCTCAAACGAAGCAAATAACGCATGTATTTTGATATGTTAGCGTTTGCTTGTTGAGTATATAGAGCATAAAATATTAATGCCCGAAGGAAAATAAATACAGTTGGTAACTGTCTTGTTTGTACAGTCCATAATTTGCTCAAAAAGCATTAATATTAAGTGTAAAATGGATACTAACATAAACTATATTACAAGATAACTAAGTAATTCCAGTTAAATAAAATTTAACTTTGTACACCTAGCCGAAACGGCCTTGAATTTGAAACTCACCGGCGCATTTTGTCGGTCGGGAACTAGCCGCTAGGAAGATTCATGAGCGACTAAATGTGCTGGTTAATTACTAAGTTATCTTGTATATTATTTTACGTTAGTATCAATTTTCCACTTAAAATTAATATTTTCGAGGAAATTATGGACTGTACAAACAAGACTGTTGTCAACTACATATTTTCACAAAATAGCATATCCCATGGTTAAACTATTTCACTGGATTGAGAGAGAAGCAATAATTCGAAAGTATAATATTGCTTTATATTCTTTAGTATTATATAATGTCCATAAAAAATAGTTTTAGAAAAACTCATTCTAATTATTGTATTTTTTGAAGATGGTTGAAAATTGATTTCTTAAGGATGTTTTTAATATGATCGACATTTGACCTATGTCACCAAAAATATGTTACTTATAACAGAATCCCGGTCGTTCACCTTGAAGCATTTTATATCGGTATCTGCGCGGTGAAAGGAGACAGAGGCGCTTGCACGACCAGGGTGCGGTACGTTGAATTTAGCCAGTCTTCTTTATTCAGCAGCACCGGCCACTCGCAGTGCGTGCGGTAGAAAATCAAGTAAAAAGAACCTGGGAGCGCGGGGGGAAGGGGGGAATTCCACCTAGGTGGTTCCGGGGACCGACGGCGGCGCTCACACCGTCCCCGCCGCCCGCCCCCACCGCCATCCTCGCCGCCGTGGCCATCATCCGACCGCTCGCCACACCTGCCCCCGTCGCCGCCCACGTCGCCGCCCCCGTCGCCGCCCCCGTCACCGCCGCCGCCGCCGCTGCCGCCACCGCCACCGCCGCCGCCCCCGTCACTGCCGCCGCCACCCCCGTCACTGCCGTCGCCCCCGTCGCCGCCGCCCCCGCCACCCGCCCCTGTCGCCGCTCCCGTCGCCGCCCCCGTCGCCACCCCTGCCACCCCGCCCCCGCCGCCACCCTCACCGCCGTGGCCACCATCGGACCGCTCGCCGCCCCCGCCGGCGCTCCCGCCGCCACCCCTGCCTCTGCCGCCGCCCCCGCCCCTGCCGACCCCGTCGCCGCCCCCGTCACCACCCTCGCCGCCGCCCTCCCGTCGCCGCCCCCGTTGCCACCCCTGCCGCCGTGGCCGTCATCGGGCCGCCCCCGCCGCCCCGCCCCCGCCGCCCCGGCCCCGCCCCCGCCGTCGGGGCGCCGCCGCCGGAGCAGCTCGGCGCGCCCGGGGCCCCGGCCGGCGCGGCGCCGAGATAAGCAGATTTGCCCCGGGCGGCGATCGTCGGCTTAAAGGACGCGGTGCGAGCCCGGGCGGTTATCTGCGACTTAGACTCTACATTAAGCGCTCTTGAAACGGCTGTATCAACGGACGCAAGATAGTCCTAAAAGTTATTTCGACAATCGCCCCGTGAACGGGCGACCTCCTTGGACACTGCGCAGCTTTCCGAACGACCGGCGGAACGCTTTAGCGCACCTTGGAATCTCGGGCTTTATTTTCTCGACTTTGTTTCAAGATATCTTCTTCGTTACCTTTCTCTCGAATGAACGGTAACAGTTCATCTATTCAATCAAAGAAAAAAATAACTAGCGAAAAACTTATGATCTCGACAGCAGGGGCGAGATTGACTAAGGAGGATTAGCCTTATTATTTTTGTGCGTAAACAGTTGTCAGTTAATTAACCACTACCTTATCCTTTTGTAAACTATTTCATGAGTTTTTTAATGTTTTTGAAAAACCTTCTTGTTTTCCACAAGTAAACTTGGATAAAAGTTTCTAGAGCGTATTTACAAAATGAAAAAAGAAAAGAAAAATTGTATTATTTTGAAGCTTTTGTTTTCGCGCAAATGTTGAAGATTGGTTTGTTAATTGTAGTAGAAATACGTGTGTAAATAGTACTTATTTGAAAATTTCTTTTCCTACACGTGAAAAACTCTTTTTGCAATCACTGTGATGTCCGTCTCTTTAATTCTTTATTTCACGTGTATTTTTCTAGTCCGCACCGTCCCTCTAAAAGTGACAGAACAATATCGTTAATTACAGACAAAACTTACGTAAATCCCGGTGTCGCCACCAAAATGACTTATTTATCTTTTAAATTTCCAGCAAGTAATGTACTTATTATCGCGTCACTTTTCATCCTGTTAAATACTGCGAAAGAAGATAGGAAGAAAAAGCGCAACACCCTAGACGTCCGCGGTTTTTATCTCTCGCTAATGGCGAGAAATGAAGGAAAAGAAGGGGTGCGCGCGCGAGCAGAAAGTTTCTAGACAATGCGCACTTCTCCGGCGCCACCGCCGCCGCCTGCCACGCACCGCGACGTGAGTGGAGGGTCCTTTCGGCGGGGGCGGGGGCGGGGGCGGCGGTGGGGGCGGCGGTCGCGGCGCTGGACGGATGATCCCTCGCCTCCGGGCTCCCCCTCCAACCCTTTTGTCTCCGACTCGGGAACTATAAACGTGCAGCGTGGAGAGCTATGGATGTGGAACAATAACGAAACGAGATCCAGGTACTGCGCATCGATATAGCTGTGCGTGAATATTAAAATAATTAGTCAGGAGATGTGGGAAAGATAAATGTCAAAAAGTTTTCCACGAGAGATGTATCTGTTCAGGTGACGAAGACATTGGAAAGAGGTGGAATAATATTTAATTATGTAAATACACAATAAAGATCATAGTTGATAGTAACGAAACTATAAGTTAGTAGTAATGAAACTATAAATGTGCGACTTGGAGAGGTATGGATGTGAAACAATGACAAAACGAGATCCAGGCACTACGTAACGATATAGCTGTGCGTGAATATTAAAATAATTAGTCAGAAGATGTGGGAATGATAAATGTCAAAACGTTTTCACCGAGAGATATATATGTTGACATCGGAAAGATATGGAATAATATTAACTTTTGTAAATTCACAAGAAAAAATCGTAGATGATAGTAACGAAACTATAAGTAGTAATGAAAGTATAAACGTGGGACGTGGAGAGCTTTGATTGTGGAACAATGACAAAACGAGATCCAGGCACTGCGTAACGATATAGCTGTGCGTGAATATTAAAATAATTAGTCAGACATGGGAAAGATAAATGTCAAAAAGTTTTCCACGAGTTATGTATATGTTGAGGTGACGAAGACATCGGAAAGAGGTGGAATAATATTTACTCAACAAGAACAAATCATAGACGATAGTAAACTCGCCTATTAATAATAACCGTTGAGTGGGAGATAGAGTAACTACGTTGAAACTTTTTGCAGCCACTACACTGAAAAAATTACTTTCTTTTATTTTCGTCGCGAAGATACATTTTCTATGTTAAAAAATAGCAATAACAAAACCCGAAACTGTTACATTAACGTATAAAGTTTTGCAACTGTCTTCAAACTTATGATAGTTGTAAAACAACCATAGAACACAAAATTATTTACTTGTCTTTTGTGAACACGTGCATAAAAATACCACTGCTGGCAGGAAAGATTTTTTAAAAATAAAAAAAAAGTTATTTTATTATTTTCCACGACATTTCGATAAAGTTATTGAAATTACAGTATTCAGATTTCCATCAACGATAGAATAAAAAGCACGCAAATACAAATATTACTATTATATTTCTGTTTAATATTAAATATTGACTCCTGATTCAGCACAAAATTGCCAAAAAGAGATGCACAAATTTGTTGAAGAAAATATTTTAGCGAGGAGATTAAACTTTCGTTGTTATTTGAACAACGTCATTTGGCTGCGACGAAAAAAAAAAATATTGGCACATTGCATACTTGTAAACGCTCGCTCAAAGAGGAAGATACGAAGAACACGATTGCAAGTGTTACGACAAAAAGTGTGACGGTTGTGTAACAAGTGTTGACGTACTCACCAGCGATGTCGGCGCGGGCGCTGGGGCCGAGCACGGGCAGCAGGAGCAGGAGCGGCAGCAGCAGCGGCAGCGCGGGCGGCGGGGCGGGCGCGGGCGCGTGCGAGGGCGCGTGCGAGGGCGCGGGCGCGGGCGCGGGCGGCGGCGCGGGCGCGGGCGCGGGCCTCGGCGGTGGCGGCGCGCGGCGCGGCCGAGCGCCTGCGGCGGCTGCGGCGGCGACGGCGGCGGCGGCGGCGGCGGCGGGCGGGAGCGGCAGCGGGAGCGGGGCGGCCATGGGGAGAGCAGCGCCTGCCACATCCCGACTGGCGCGCCGCGGCGGCGGCGGCCCGCGCCCGGCAGCGGCGCCCGCCCGCGCGCCCTCACCACGCCGGCGCCGCGCCGCCCCCACCGCCGCCGCGCGCGCGCCCTCGCGCCCCGCCCCCGCCCCCGCCCCCGCGCGCCGCCGCCGCCGCGACTGCCCGCCTCACGCGGTCACTATTTGCTCGCCCCCTATTGATACACTCGCCGATGGAGTTATGCAGGGCACGTGACTGCAAACACCGGGAGCCGAGCACGTGCGCCGTGCCGGCCCTGCCTTTGCCCGCCGCGCCGGCCTGCTCGGGGAGATTTTAAATACCTCACGCTAATCCGAGACGAGAAGAATGAAAAAAAACCTATCTATGAGCAGAAAAGGTGTCACCAGGCACAGAACTCGTCACGACCCACGTAATATTCATTGCTCTTATTAGAAATAACCTCATAATATTCAAATAACGTAGGTACTTAAATTACCTGATAATAATATATAAATAAATGATTAATTAATAAAATGGAATAAATACAATAAATACATGAACTCATACAACGAAATCAATAAATTATATTCAAATTTCATTTGCGCGTTAAATTTCATTCCTGAAATAGTTTGCAAACACGAACGAAATATTTTCCAAATGCTTACTTTGAAGGGGTATTTTCCCGTTCTGGTTGAGTAAGTACACTACCGAGAAGACTGGCAAGTGTTTTATAAATATGGATTACAATTATTTCTATTTGTAATAAATAGTTTTTCATCATCACTCCCTCCTTAAATTTAACAATTTTATACTATGCATCTCAGAACTTTTTTCAGTTTTACGTTTGTTAAAACTGTAAGTGCGTAAATATTTCACGAAAATCACGTTCACTTTTAATAACTGTTTTAATAACTAATAACTAAATTCCTCTGTGACGTTAATAAGGGAATACTCATGATCATGTACGAAACTGATGCATGCGAAAGAAATCACGATTAATAGAAACTGGATGAAGAGTGAAGAAATTGTTCACATGTACATTATATCATGTTTTATGAATGGAAAATTAACATTTCATGTTTCTTCGTCTTAAATATCAACAAACCAGAAACAAATAAATTGAACTTAACGGTGAGAGGCTAAATGCTAACAACATAAATGAAGAAAAACATCACGACAAAGAAGAAGCAGAGTTTTACACTACGTGTCATATTACAAAAAAATTGCTACTAATTAATATTATAACTAAAAAACATTTTGCGAACATCCGTAAAAATATATAATAATGTGTTTTTAAAAAAATGTCTCCACATAGCCCCTTATTGCCTCGACGTGAACCAAAAGACAAAAATTGCTCAAAAGATTGATTGATTGTTAGTGAATCCGGGCGCGTCATCTAATAGGGTCATTAGTCCCGTAAGTGGGTGCATGTTTTTTTCTTGGAAGGTGGCTGTGTTTTCCTCCGCTGGATGGCGAGTTCCGGCGCCGACCTACCGTCACCTAGCGGGGTTTTCCCAACCAGGTATATCCCAACAGCGGGGCATTGCCCCAATCGGGACTTGCTATAAGCTCCCGACCGTTGGGGTACTGCTCCAGCATTGGCCTGGTATTGGTCAGAGAAACCACTGAAAACTACTGATCAGAGCAGCCGGCCGCTAGAATTCTCCTCCAGGCAGCGACTTATTTCGACCTAGCTGAGAAAGTGGTAGCGAAAAACCTGTCATCGACTAGACTCGAACCTAGGACCTGCCGGTCAGAGGGACTGCAGTGCCATCAGTTGATGCCCTGAGATGACGAAAAGAGATTTTATTGGATTGTCCAATGGTTTTCAATGAATGCATATTCTTAACATATATGGTTGTTGATTAGTAATTGTTATTAATAAGGGCAGACTTTAAAGTATATTCTAACGCACCACATTCGTTTGCGAAAGTTCTTTTTTATTTTCCTCTCTATAGTAGCCTGGAGAGGTAGGAATTTATTCATCATTGGATTACATTGTAGTCTCCAGCCAATTAGGCTTTCCCAGTGGTCAGCAGGGCCCATCTTAAACAAACTACTTAAAAACTAACTTAAAACTAAGTACAAATGCCACTTAGGGCGTTGTTTATTTTAATATATGAGATCTTGAGGGTTTTTTTTCTGAGTTTGTTAGAATGTTTTTCTTGTTTTAATTTTGTTCATTCACACTCTCATTCATTCTTTCTCTATATTTACAAGCCGACTAGTTCATTAGTAGAGACCGGAAGTTCAGGCATTTATATTACCTCAAATAGGCCGGCAAAAAGGCTTTTACTTTCACTAAAATAGGTGTGCAAAAAAGGCACTAATTCTGGATAAAGTAGGGAGCAAAATACAGGGAACATTAAAAAAATCACTACTTAAAAGTAATTAGTGTAAAAAATTAATAATGATTCAAAGTTTTAATCAAACTCAAATATTTATATTATCACTAACGTTGAAGGAAACTCCCTTTTCTTTGTAATCTTGATTGCACTTGACCATCCGCCTGACGACTAGGAATTTCTTTTACTCGCGACCCTGTCTCTTCGAAATACTATTGTGTACTCCCTTTTAAATCTTGAAATGGCAACAGTGAAAACGGAATTGTTGATTTCCTTCCTTGCACTTGTGTAATCGCCAGGAGGGATGAGAGAACAAGAAGGAACTGATAAGGATGTGTACAGAGCTCTGTCGTCAAAAGGGATGCGAGGCCACACACAAACATAGGATAGCATTTCTCGTGAATGAACAAGTCTGTACGCATCAATGACAATTATCAAAAATATCCACTGGTATCATCTTCTTTTTCCCTTTTAGATTTTTGACATAACTTGACACTGGAGCCTCAACGTCCACAGAAAGACAATACACGAGCGTGTCATCACCTTTTCCCGCATAGCAGGTGTTTAAAACTTGACAGAGATTGCTGCTAGGAGGGAAAAGGGGAAAATAATGACGCAAAAAGCAGAAAAGGCCACGAGTAAGGAATAAAAGGCACAAATAAGACAAAATGCCAAAAATAGGCATCAGAAGCTAAAATAGGCAGAAAAAGGTAAAATAAAAATCTACTAAAACCACTGCAGAGGTACAATTTAGTCATTCCTATTGTCAATAATCGTAACAATTATAAATTTTGCCAAACTTCCGGGCTGTAGTCCTTCGCCAGCGGCGCGGGCGCGTGGCCGGGCCGAGCGGACTGGGGCGCAGGCCCAGTGGTTGAGCGTGGCTTCCCGGCGTTGCACCCACGCCCCCGCCCCGCCCCCGCCCCCGCCCCGCCCCCCAGACTGTGGATTTCTGCGCCCAGCGCTGGCGTATCGACGTTCGGCGCCCCGTAATTGGCGGCGCCTACGTGCCCACGTGTGCGCGCCATGGATCGCTATCCCCCCTGCCCCCATCCCCCACCCATCCCCCTCGCGTACATGACAATATATTGCATGAATTGCGAACAGTGAGTCAGCGCGGTTTGACAAGAAATGTGTCGGAAAGGTAACAGCTGGTCCGGTGCCATGTGGCCATTGCATGGTCTGTGGAATGCTAAGATCTGAAAAAGAAGTGCATGTAGTTTTTATGATTCTCGATATTTTGATTTACTTCTATTGAAGCAAAAACTCCATATTTTGAAGTTTGTGACTGAAAAAACATTATTTTTTTCCTAGATATGTGAAAATGTGTACTTATGTCATAAATATTTCAGATACTTATACAAAATTTTATGTGAACAAATGGTACCTCCAAATATTATCAGTAGTGGTGACGTTAAGGATGTTCAAAATTGGATGATCTTAAACGTTCAGTGTAAATATTGTAGAAAGGTAATAGACATATTAAAGTAATGAAATGTATCATGCAACTGCCAAGGCCAAGCCGAGTTGATGTTCTGTAGAAAAATCATCTTTTAAAGTAGTCTGCATATACGTTTATAAAATGCAAATCATTCATTAAATTTCTATTTATTTATTTTACGTCAACAAAGTTAAAACTATGTGACATTTGGGAGACAATTGAGAATGCATTCATGGACGAATATGAACTCATTCCCTCAAGGAACGCGTCAATCGTCACAAATATCATAAACACATTTACTTTACCGGTGTCTCTTTCTTATCATTCATTACCACACCAATACTGAAGTCTTTGTTGATTCATCTTCAGAAGGGGACGTGTATATTGTACTACATTTTAATAGGGCTCGGTAATCTTTAGAAATAAAGCTAAGATTCGTCCAGGCAGTACGTAGTGCACTGGTCTGAATCGGCAATGAATACCAGATTGGTTGGCTAGCCATCTTGAGGCGAACCATATCTGATGATAGTCGACCTGCCAAAGGTGAAATATTGACAACAGTGTGGAGAAGCACTATACAAAATTCTAATGCTTATGTATTTTGCATGGCAAAAGTTAATGGAACATTTTGAGAGTAATACTGATATGGCACGGGTTGGCCCCTTGCTCTAATTACTGTCCTACAGAAAATATCCAGCAACTTTCGTGACTTGCAAACATCCTAAAACATTAATGGATCTGTAACATCTGGTGTAAAATTTGTTGCAATACAAAACACGCAATTCATTATCAAGAAATAAACTTTTCTTAATACATGAACTGATGCCATGACAGAAGTATGGATTCAATCATGAGCACCGTTTTGACGCACTTCGTGAACCAAACGGTCATACAATTATCTTACTTCTGAGTAGCATATAGTAGGGTTATTTTACATTACTTACCTAAGGTAACATTAAATAGCACATAAGATTTACTCAATTAAAATAATTTATTCGCAGTTTACAATTTGATATATAATCAAGTTTCTTTCTACAAATTATCAATATGGCTTCGTTTTGTAAAACCCTAGATATCCCATTTGTAAAAATTGTCTTCCCAGGTGCAAGTGGAGGGATGTACATCTTGTCTTTAACATATTCCCACAGACAATAATCTAAGGACGCTGTATCAAGAGATCGCGGTGGTCTAGCTATGGTCCCCACTTCGTCCAATCCACACAGGAACAGTGAGTCCGAGATAAGTAAGGCTGTCACCGGAGTAATGTGGAGGGGCTCCATCTCGATGGAAAATGGTTTCACTCATGTCCTCATAAAATTGTGGCGTTAGGTAAATCTGCAACATAAAAAGGTATGTAATTCGCGTTATAGTCTGCTCATAAAAAAGGTCAATAAACTTTCACGGAACTCAATGTACAAAAGACATTGTGTTTTGATGAGTCGCGTGTAGGTTTCAAGATTTCTGTCTGTTTGTGTGTACCCCATATTGTGACGGTTAACGATATCACTAATGTGGGACGTGGCGTCTTCACTGGATACAATCTTTTCGAGAAAATTAGTTTCACGTTCCGTCGTGTTCATAATGTCCATACAGAACGCATATCTCTTCTGCTTGTCATTATCATTCAACTCTTACATCAGTTACAACTTGTACGCCTTACACTGCAGTCTCCGTCGTAAAACTCTTCAAATTGTAGGCTCAGGAAGATACCTCTCCAAACGTGCTCTACCTGTCGACTTCTTGTGGCATACGCCTCCCTTACAGCTTCCACAACGTGCTCTGTTACCCAAGGGCAAACTTGTCCTTTCTCTCCGTGTGCTACACAACTCGTTTCCACGAACCGCTCCTACCATACTTTCTTAGTCGTTGTCTGAAGCGGAACTTTGCGATACTTCGCCCTGAAGCGCCTTTAACTACAATTAATGATTGGGTTTTGTCGTATCGCAAGCAACACTTAACACTTTCTATAAGGCTGTTCGTATCTATAGTGACTGCGGTGTTACTGTTTCCCTCAAAACGAGTAACTGCAGAGAATCAAGTTCATTGGCTTCCAAATGTCATACAGCATTTTGTAAAGTCTAGTAACTTCTAAGTCTAGTAAGTCTAGTAACTAGTGATGACTCTAATTTTAGCAGATTGCAGTGCGATAGTTAAATTGTGCAAAGCAAATTTCTAAAAGTAGAAATTTCAAGCTTTAATCGTATCTAAATTAAAAGTATTTTGGATGAAAACTTACAGAGCTATGGTCATTTGAAAAGTGGCTACTTCTATGGTTTTAACTTAAAATTACCCATATTCGGGCTAATTTGGCACACTGCGTTAAACTGATGTTTGATGATCACGAAGGTGTTGCGGAGTAACGTGCGCACCACCTGAGCTAAAAATTCGTTGATAATAAAATTAAATATTCATTTTCTAAAAAGTAGCGAAAAGATGCCAAAAAATTGGGTGTTTATGGAGTTTGTGGTACCCCTAACCTCATTTTAAAACGTTTTATTGGAACTTATGTTATTCTTGCATCGCAAACTAACTTTTTTCACTAAGCCATCGACTTCGACATTTTTCGGTACAGCGAAATATATATAGTCAGCACAGAGACCTTATTTAATAACAATTAACAAGCAAGGGTGCCGTTTGAAACGGAGCGACTAACATAATTTAATTTTTTATAAAAAAATATCAATTTCATAGTTTTTTTGAAAAATATCTCCATAGAGAAGTCGCCGCGAATGGGCTTCAGAAAAGAGGTCTCAAACATTGAAAATAGTGTTCGTTCACTCATCCCCCGAACTATGCGACCAGGAAATCCCATGGCTTTGTTAACGGGTGATGGATGATGGGGCTGCAACGAAGGCAGTCTGGTATTCCGGATCATGCGGGTGGCTCAACGGAAAACTCATGGTTCGCACTGAAATCTCGCCTAGCGAAGCAACCTGTCAGAAGGTACCAAATCACGGGGCCCCTGGCTCAGCTACGCGATTGGCAAAAATGGGTACAGGTCAGGGTGCGGAGGAGGGAGGAAGTTGGAGGCATAAATGCGAAAAATTCGCCATTTTCTCTATCGATGAAACTACATACCGCGCCGCTTCTTCGCAACTAAACTGTGAACCGCACCGCGTCTTCTGGGCGAAACCGTGGAACGAGATTCTCAACGAAATCGTGGACCGCGCTGCTTCACTAGGCGAGTGCTGGAGCAGTACTCTCACAAACGGTGCGCGATCTTGCCTACCTCTTCCATGTCATATCCTCTCCCCTTACACACACACACACTAACATGGACTACACTACCACATATTCCGGGAGACCGGTCGGGAGCTTAGAGCTTGTCCCCGAATGCGGCGGTGCCCCGCTGGTGGCAGAGTCCTGGTTACGGGAAACCCCACCTAGCCGACGGTAGGTCGGCGCCGGATCTCGCCATCCAGCGGGAGAAGATCAACACGATCTCCCGAGAAATAAACATGCACTACACGTACGGGACTAATGACCAAAGATGTTGACTCGCCCGGAAACACGAAAAAATCAATCAATAAATCAATTTAAGAGCTTGTCGCGGGTGGGGCGGTGCCCCCCTGGTGGAGGTACCTGCCCTGGGAAAATCCTGCTATCCGACGGTAGGTCGGCGCCGGACCTCACCGTCTAGCGGAGGAAGATAACAGCTACCTCCCGAGGAGGAAACATGCACTACACTTACGAGACTAATGACAGCTGTTGACGCGCCGAGAATCACCAATCAATCAGTCGATTGAGAGTGTGAAATAATTGTAATCTAATGTCGTAATAATTCTGTTTGTGACGGAATGCTGCAAAAACTTCAATTTTTTTAAGCAATGGAACGGAAAGAAACTAACAAATTTGAAAACGTGTAACTATATTGAACAAAGTGTGCGAGATGTCTCTTACTGTCAGCTGTAATAAAATAATTGCCCGTGAATTGATTAGAGAATCCCTACACTTTTTATTTCTAATTTGCAGATATAGTCACTAATGAAATCAATGAATTAATATGGCCAATGCAATGGCAATTTTCAGACACGAATAAATTTTTCTCATTGGGCAAGAACTTTCACTGAGCATAACGGGCACATTTATTATTCTTTCCTGCTATTATTGTCTCAAGGAAAATCAGTTCTCTCACAGCATTATTTTACGGACACTTTCTGTATTTTATACCATAAGATTTCCTTTTGTTTGCCTTTACCTAATGGTTAATGAGGTAATTTTCCATGTTTTTATTTAGAAATTATGTATCGCGTATGTCCTAAAGTATACTATCTTTTGTGTAATGGTTGTAAAGCTGTATGTACCATGTTTTCCGTTCGGATCTCCTCGTATCCTTTTCCATTTCCCCATCCCCAACCATTTCTTTATTTTCTCTTCTTGCCCTCCTCCACATTCTTTTTCTTCCCCTTTTCTTTTGTTTTTCACTCTCAATTTTGACATTTCTTGATCTCAATGTTCGGCCTGAAGCTGCCATCCTGATTGAGGTTTTTCTGGATTTACTCATTCGCTTAAGGCGTATGCTGGGATGGTCCCTAGTATTGCATTTAAGACTTAAATGTAAAATGTACCCCTCTTTTATTTATTTTTCACAGTTCAGGCATATCGGGTAATGACAACTGACATTTCGGGCGAATTTAGAATTATTGATTCTAAGTGGAATAAGTAGGAGCTCTTTTTATCTCATGTTTTAGAATATCCTTGGAT